>KV425996.1:50886-116660 GCA_001632375.1 Exidia glandulosa HHB12029
CAAGAGAGTACCTTCGCCACTCACGACTCAGAGCGTGCGACGCTCTTCGACAGCAAGACTCTTCCGCAAGAGCCCGGTAAGCCCGTACTCTTACAGTCCGCTCTCATGTGCCGTTGCGCCGTCACGCAGGTGTAGCTGTGTTCAACTTTGTAGATATTTAATATTGGTAAATAAACAATATCTTCTGTAATTCATAGACTGGATATTCCGTTGAGAATAGCACTATCGGAAGCAGAAACTCCTATATGGCTGTGGCAAAAGTTAGTCCTGCATGAACGGTTTATTCTTGACGCAGCTTAGAGGTTCATATAACACCTCCCGTTTGCCCCGCCCCCAGGTGGATTTGTGCTCAGAACTCTCGGGGCCGAGGACCGGGGGAAGTGGCAAATGGCGGGCACAGAATCGCCCGGAATCGCTGCCCGGTCTCCGCGGGAAATCTCTCTGGACACAGGTATATTCCCCCGAAAAACGGCGTTTCATGCGACGGAAACCGGAGCAATTGGCGGGGGAAATGACCCCAACACTTTGCCTACAGTGAATAGTGGCAAACCGCAAGGTGGCGCCACGCTAAACCCTCTACTACTACTACTACTACTACTACTACTACTACTACTACTACTACTACTACTACTACTACTACTACTACGGAACGAGAGGAACGCTTCGTAGACCGTGCCAGGTTTCTGGGCAACGCCGTGACATCAACGAACGACGTGTATATCATCCTCGGAACGATATACGCGCATCCTCAGGTAAAAGGTGACAATATGGCGACATTGACACCGCAGGATGAGGTTATCTATACAGCGTAGGTAGCACTATCGCAACGTCGCGCGCGAGAAGCACGACGGAAGCTCAGATCCGCGCGCGCAGGTCCGACAAGAGACAAGAACATCGACATTGATGCTGACACGATAGTTCCGTTTCACGTCTAGATTCTATCGCTTTGAGAAGCAGCGAACCCTGAGTGACCGCCACAGGATATTGTCTGCCTGTGATACCGTATGCCTCCAAGCCGCCGGGAAGGGAGGTCGTGGGCGATCGCGACCTTCAGCAAGTTCCGCGTGTCAATGACCAAGCCAAACGGGGACAGTCGAAACCCACAGCAAGGAGCGGTTGTTCGAGATCGTGCGTCCCGGTTGGGATGTGGATATGACAAGTCAGGAGGCGGGCCGCGTCGGAACCAAGCAGGATAAGTGCGGCCGGACAACGAATACTTCCGCCGCCTCCTGCCTCTTACCATCACGATGGATATTATCGCTGTGCACCTGTTGCCCACGCTTCGCGACGCGCATCGCCCGACGTTCTGCGTGGACTGTACTGTGTATCCTCTCGAGGTTCTACTGAAGCTGCTTCCGACGAGCCATACGAACGCTAACGCGCTGATTCTGCGGCAACATCACCACGAGTTGCTTACGACAATCATGAATTTTCTCACGACACCTCGCTCAGACGAAGACTTGAACATCCTGCGCGATAGCCTGCTGCGTGCCTCTTCTGCTTGTCCACGTCGCGCCTCGCACTTGCCTTCTCCTGTGCCCGTGGGCGATATAGCGGGCGACGCGCTCCAGGCGCTCGCGTATCCTATCAGCGCAGCCATTGAAACAGCACCCAATTTGCTTCGGACGCAGCTGTTCAGCAGAAAAAGCCTTTGGCCTCGCTCAGCAGCAGACCTCCTTCCGCGTCCGCTCAAGGAAAGTTTAACGACATTGCTTACATGGGCAGGCCGAAGCGAGCGTTCCCGACTCTGGGACCATACTATCACTGCGTGCGAGCTAGTCTACATTCTGCTTAATGTCTGTCGCCCTGAAATTCTTCCCGAGCTCTTCGTTCACGACACCCGACTTCTGTGCATCGACGTCTTTGTCCGACAGCTCGACGCAGCGACGGCCGATTTTCGTAATGGTGTCATGTCCAACCACCCCTTAGCACTTATCGAGTGCGTGGTTGTGGTCTTTGATGCTATCAACAACGGTGTTGGGTCTCACAACCACGACTGGGCGACCTTCACACGAGACTCGGAACCGCGCTTGATTCGAGCTCTTGATGCCGCCTGGCACTGCGTCGACGAAACGACGCATCGCAGCCTGAAGCAAATGATCACCGTCCTTCAGCACAACTCCTGCGTCGTAACCGGAAACTATGAACTTCTCTCGCAACCTGTTCTAGACGGGTTCCGCGACATCTGTGGGATCGCAGACGTTTATACGAAGCTCTACTACATTCTTAAAGAGGTTGATGGGGGTGTCGAGTGCAACTACCGAGAATGCAAGAAGCATGCGCGCAACGTCGAAGGCGGACGACTTCGGAAATGCGGATCCTGTCGTCTGATGCGCTACTGCTCGCGCGACTGCCAGAAACGCCACTGGGGTGCAGAGCCCCTGCCGCACAAGGTCATCTGTCCCGCTCTCAAGGAGATATTTCTATTTGCTTCTCTTGCGATGGACAATGATGCATTCGGAGCCGCGTGCAGAAGCTCGCCGCGTCCCCAACACTTCTTCCAGCTCGTCTACCAATTCCTCAGTCATGACCATGGGATTGACTTCAGGATTGCATTGGAGGTGCGTGGATCTCTCCATCTCTTTTGCAGCATCTCCTGATGTCAAGGCAGGAGCGCCTCTCAGGTGCGACCGACTAGGTATATTGTATGATTCTCCTTGCAGCAAACTTGAAAGCGCTCGTTCAGCCACCGCTTCTTCGCATTCCGAAACTTATGATCCAGTAATCCCTACTCGCATCGCCGTATATCCCCGAGATAGGCACCCCCGTGTCCCCTGCCATCAAGTAGAGCGCTGTGCTGATCTGTACGGTGCGCTAGCCGAGTCCCCTCTCCCTTGTACTCGACGCAACGTTTAGTGGTTCCGAATCCAAATTTATCGCCCGTTCGTGCCCCAGATTCTACGACATGTCGCCTGCGTGTCTCTCCTCAAGCGACGATCCCGGGTCTGCTCGCGCAACAATGTTCGAAGGACTCTGTGTTCGGACGTGATGCGCGAAGTGTGGTGGATTTTGTATAACCGCCGCTCATAGCAAACTGTCGAGTCGATCTAGCAGATGATGAGAGCGCGTGGTCTTCTGAAGGGTTGGATAGTACAGCAGAGGACCTGTTCCACGCACATTAAGTACTCTTCATACAGAAACCCCGTCCGGTCCGAGTCCTCACTAACCGCAATACATCACGATGTCCCAAAAGTAGACGACAGCTCCTAATAGGATTACTGCGCGCCGAACTTGCACTACTCCGCCAGCATGATGAGATGCGGCATTGATAGTGTGAGATCTGAAAAGAGTTCGCTGAATTTCGTCCCGATGGTGACATCAGTCACTAGACTGTGACCGTTCTTGTATCTGGTGGGCTTACAGGACAGCCGGACTGGTATCTAGATGATGAGAGCGAGCGAGTCGATATGCGTGCAGTTGTCCTCTGTTCGGAGGATCAATGTTGAACGGGCCGAATGTCCGATGGACGCGGCCCCTTGCTCTCCGCCTTTTCGACAGCCTGTCCGAGCTCGTCATCTTGCCAGCTCTATTCGATTCCTGCCCTGGGGATAGATGACATTGTCGACCTTGGCCGAGAACGAGCTCTTCGAGATCCGTTTAACTGCCTGGTCTGGTCGCGGTGTCTTTGCTCGTCAACCCATCGCAGCGGGAACGACAGTCTACGTTACGGATCCCTGCTCCGTGCACGTCATCTACCGTATCTTCCGGCGCGAGGTCTGTAACTGGTGCTGGGCGTATGATAACGGCCAGACGTATAAGATCACCAGCGATCTCTGTCCACAAGCGGCGTACTTCTGCTCGGATGGTTGCAAAGAGCTCTGGGAGCGCGATGTAGGATCTCTTGGATGTCAGGCGTGGGATAAGCTAGAGGCTTGGTTACGGAAGGCGAAGAAAGCGGAGGACGAGCCTGCTGATGCGCCGAGGCTATCTGTGCTCGAGGTAGATAATGCGTGGGTTAAGGCAGTTGCACTTGGCACACTCGTCTTATCTGGACGACGTAGCTCGACTACGGTCGCGACGTCGAAAGCGGAACGTAAAGCCCTAATGCAGGCACAAGGACTTGCGGCGCACGACGACGTCTTGTCGTTCCTCCTCTCCGCGATAATCGCCGCTCATGCCCACCCGAACTCCTTTGCACTCTTACGCACGCTCGAAGCCGTAGAAGTACCATATCGCTGCGCTGAGCACCTCGCAGCCCATACCGACTCCTTCCTCGTACTTCTCGCTCTCCTCCCGCTCGACCTACTCTCCTCTGCTGCAGACGTCGCCGACATCATACGCACCGTCGCCCGCGCAGACGCACATAACTCATTTGGCATCTGGTCCGGGCCCGGCGGCGTGGCGTCCAGCAGTGGCGAGATGCTGGGATACGGCACATGGCCCGACGCGTCGTTCTTCAATCACTCGTGCGCACCAGTCTTGGGTGCTCGTGTTCGTGAAGGGCGGGTGTGGAAGTTCGTCACCAGTCGCGATGTGGAGATGGACGAGGAGATGACGATTAGTTATCTGAGCGCGGAAGAGCTCAAGGAGACGGACGTTACTGCGCGACGGGCGGTGTTGGAACGTGCATGGGGATTTAGGTGCAGGTGTGCGCGCTGTGTGGAGGAGAGCGGCGAGGGCGTCTAGGAGGGCTTTCTCGTGGACGTTGCGACGCAGGTTCCACGGCACCAGCCGCGCGCCTCTTCCCATCGACTCGACTAACCTGGGTCATGAACGACTTCCTACTCTCCCTCCGCCCGTTCAAGGGCAGAGTTCCTGGCGCCGCTCGTTCGATATCGCAGCCTCCACTAGATCCTCTACATTTCTCGTTTCGGAGGCTGGCCGCCGTAGTTGGCAGGCAGAGCTCTCTAGGTTCCCTTGGAGGCTCGAGCTTGACTCCCTTGCCAGGTTCACCTACCAAATTACGACCTCGAGCCAATGCTCCCTCCTGCGTTGTATACCGCCCGTTGCAACTGTGACATGTCTGGTCATAGACACTTGCGTGTCGTCGGTTCAAGATGAATTTTCGGTCACATCAGACCGTCGTATCCAGTAGACATTCCCTAGCCTGGACAACCTCATACGTATTGCATGTGATGGAGAATGGATAATTGTCACTGCGCCGAAGCTAGCTGCCATCGCTGTCAATCTCACGCCAGTGTCGTTGATCCGACATCGACAGCTGAGAGCACCGCCGCGACTTCAGAGCAATGACCTCTCCAAGATATCTACCGCCCTTGGCTCCTCCACGGATATACGAGGTCATCCGACATCATACTTAGTCAGCCATAACAAAGGTGTCGACTGAGCACCTGACAGAAAGCGTCCCAATCAAGAGGTGAACTACTGCGCCCCAGGCTCCCAGCGATCACGCCCAGAGGCCAAGCCACCGGTGGGCGTCTGGCACCTATAAAGAGCGGTTTGTCGGTCAGACATGGAGCATTCCGCATCCCACATCGATATCAGCCATGCGCGTTGCTCTCGTCGTCTCAATGTTTGTCGCTCTCGTGAGCGCCGCAACGCTCGAGACGCGCTGCCATGCGCGGAACGGAGTGTGCAACCCCTTCACGCTGGAGACCTGCCCCACCTGCTGCTTCCCTGAGCAGTGCCGTGCGTATTACTTCCTTTTTAATGGTCTCAAAGTTACTGAACTATATCTGCAGTTGGACATCCGTGTGAGGTGGATTGCGACGGATTCCCGTAGGATCTGAACGGGCGGGGAGGAGGGGAGGAGGATTGGATTGAATCGCTGGAGAGCATTGTATAGGCTGTTCCTTTATTGAGACTATATCTGCGTCTCTTACAGTCAGATGTGATTATGATATTTTCGCATGATCCTGGCGGAATAATTCTGGGAGCTCGGCTTTAGTCGGGAAAGACCGGGTTTCCCACGCCTGCTCTGTCCTTTCCACGAATGTCCACGACGACAGCAGGTCCAACAGACGGCGAGCAGCAGCTGCTCTACGCCGCCAACGTCCTGCACAATACTTCGGTCCAGAGCGTAAAGTTCTACGCAGCTTGCTTCGCTGGCGCCGTCGCTGGAACGCTCGGTCTCGAAACCTGGCGCGGGTTCGCCGTATTCGCCTTGGCCAGCGCGTTCGGCGCTGCCATTGTCGTCGCCGTCAACTGTAAAGGGCGGCCCAAGGCGTATTTCCAGGGCGGCGCGTTAGAGCTCGCAAACCCGGGCCAGGATAACCTCATGTCCTTCATCCTTATGTGGACACTGTTCTACGGTGCGTGGCTCCTTACCTTTTGTAGAATTGTTACTCATTAGATTCGTCTCTAGGTATTGTACATGGCAAGTCACCTTCAAGTTACTCATTGGTTGCTATTGCTGACGCGCGCCTCGTCCCGGTCTTCAGTATACGACTGATAATCGCATTTGCTTCGCCAATCCAAATTCGTGGCCAATCTAGAACGCTGCACTCTGTTGAACACCGCCTCCATGTCTCCCATGTGCAGAATACTCCGCTCGACAATGACACACGGTCGTTCGTCTCGCTCGCGGCCGCCTTCTGTACGGAGATCTTGAGGCTGAACGCGTCGGCCAGCGCCCGTGAACAAGGACTTGCCGCCCCGGCGTACTGCAGTAGCTACTTGCGGCAACATGGTTGTCTATCACAATTAGCCGGTGCTCGCCTCTAAGATGCAAAGCTTACTCTCGTTCGGCGCTCGATAAAGCTGTCCAGGTCCACATGGATCAGGCGTGGTTGCGTTCTCTGTTTCCTGAGGGCAGCACGAGCTCGATAGTAGAGCACTCTGCGACAGCGAACACTCTGTGCGACAGCGACCACTCTGCGCGACACAACGTGAGAGTCGAAGCCGTCCAGCATACGGCACCAATCCGACACGACTTTCTGAGCGTATATGACTGCGGCTAAATTGATTCTACGGCGAAGTGGGTGGTATGCAACGGCCAGCAAGGGCATAAACTCTCTCAAGCTCGTTCCTCGTTGCTGGCGCTACGACCTTACCTCAAAACGCGAGTGCCAGAGCACCGCACCTCTTTGAAACGCCTCCTGCTATCGAGCCACTCGCTGGCGGTCGAACGATTGCGCTGGGTGAACGTTCCTAGAGCGGAGAGACTTTGGTATCGACGGTAGAGGATGATATCCATGCGCTTTTCGAGTGAGGCGAGGATGCAACTCTCCTCGATCTTCACGACCGGCTGACGGAAGCTGCTCACCTTGTTTCTTCGCTGGACGATATGGACGCGGAGCAGGCTATCAAGTTCATGAGTACGAACTCTGTCACGGTGCTGCTCCCAGTGTTCGCGCGATATGTTCACTACGTCTTGAGACGCTTCGACGAAGTGGACATATACCGTCCTTGAAAACATCTACATTTACACCCCTAGCTTACGTTGCATGAGACTTAATACGGCGGTGCGGAGGCCGTGGTTGGCAAGGAGTTACATGGGCGGCCAGAGAGCTGGCGCTCATTCCCGCAGGGTTTTACTTGTTGGACCTACCCCTCAGGGGCCGGCGATTGAAGGTACTGCTGGAAGTTTGAGGCAGATCGGGGATGGGTGTCTGGTGATACTGAAATTCGGGTATCAGGTTCCAAGTCGGGGCCTCCCCGCGTGCTGTGTATATCCTATCCTATCCTATCCTCTCCTCCTTCCCAAATCCAAATCCTCAGAATCTGGACCCCTTCTACATAACACACCTTGCTGCTCTCGATCGGGATAATCAGTAAACTAACCATGCTCTGGCTGACCTCCGGCCTTTCATGTGTAGGTAACAAGAGCCGTAAGAGAGAGCGTCTGCAAGACGTACCGCGCGCTCCACTGCACCGCGCTCACAAATCATCACTTAACTGTGCTTAGGGCTGACATACATAACCTCTGCTGCCTCCCGGGACGTGGGACCAGAATCGTTGTTCTTTTGACAGAGTGCCTGAATCATTGTTATCGCGGGACGGAGGCCCGGAGCGCTTGGCCGTTCGGCAGAAAGCAGACAGAAGCACGCCCTCCGCTCGCGTGGGAGGCACATGGCTTCCACGAGTCTGGACACGTGGGCCGATGCGCTCAATGGACGCGCGAATCGCTGTGCTCTTCTTCTCTCGCGTGGCACCAGCGTCTTCCATTCATATTCCTGCTGCACACTAGAGCCATCGCGATTTGCACCGGCTGTGACCTCACGGCTGCCAATTTCCCGCGAACAAGAAAAAATTTAAGAAGACCCGACGCCACACCACCCCGCGTTTGTCCCTGCTTACCCTCCCTCTTTCTCCCGATCCACATCCACAACCACAACGGGCAAGCTGTTTAGCACGCGGAGAATGTCGGCCGTGCCGTTTGAGCAGCGCGCACACCGCGTCATCTTATACGACGACTGCGTCTTCCCGCTCACCAACACCGGCGAGGTCGCGGAGGTCAATTTTGTCGATCCTGAAGAGGGGCCGTCGGGCTTGCTCGCTTTTTCATTGTACGTCGGGTTATATTCTCCAATGCCACGTCTCACCCTCTGCAGTTCCAATGTGCGTTGTTTTTGAGCGTCGACCGTGGATGCTCACTTGCATCGTAGATCTTCCACAATCCCGACATCAGCCGCGTCCGACGAGAAGACGCATGGGCAGGCTTGAAACCTGACGTCTCAGGTCCACGCGATGCGCTGCTCGAGTGGGGACCTGGCCAAACGCTGGGGAGCATCGCGTTCGGGAGTAGACCGCGAGGCACGATGGCCTCATGGATCAACAAGAAGCGGGATGCGAGCCGGTGCGTTGTTCTTGTCCCTGCATCGCACAAGAGATTGAGCTCACTTGTCTTTTCCCGATCCAGGGTCGGCAAAGTCTCTCGGTATTTCTCGATCCAGGGGAGCGAGTACAAGTGGAAGATTGACAGCGAGCGGTGGGAGGTGCGTTCCCGGCGCTTTTCGGCTGCGTTGTTCCTTCTCACTTCTGGGACCATCCTCAACTCAACGTGAACATCTCAGTGCGTCGACTCAGCTGGTAGATCGCTTGCGGTGTGGACGCGCGTTCAGGATAACGCGATGCCCAACTATCACGGCAAGCTGGTGGTCCACGACGCCGGGTACCTCGTCATCACCGAGATCGTAGCCACGCTCGTGTTGAATCGCATAGCAGCCGTCAAGGGTTGGTGAGAAGAGCTAGGGCCTTGCATGCTGGCCTCTCTCCCGAATCCGGCGCGCGCCTCGTTGCTCCTCGGGGGAGCTGGTCCCCGGTACGCCTGACCCACATTGACGGGCCACCGGGCACAGTGCAGAAAATCAAGTGCCAACATGCCATTCGCCCTAGAATGTTCCTGGTTCTGGCTCCTCCCTCCATTGTCCACACTTCCTTTGCCTTGCACGTAGTAACTTCCGGTTCTCCGCTCACTCACGTGTACTGCACCTCGTTCTCTCCCTTCCATGTCGTCAAGCTATCCTGCTGTCAATCTTCGTTCATGCTGCGATGCGATATCCTGTACGATAGATTGTCCACTCCGAAAGAGGAAACCTCATTCTGCATCATCCTGAGAAGATCGATTGCGGGCTGCTCGGATATGCACAATGTATAATTTACGAGGAAGAGAGATATCTAGATGATGAGCGCTTTTGGTTACGCCACGCTTCTACTCACCCCGCTTTTTCAACTCCTCCTGCATAGCTTCCACCTTAGCCCACTCCGGCTCGTCCTGGAAATCTTTCGAGCGAGATGCGAACGTCCGCACCAGTCCTCGAGCCTGAAGCTTCCACTTCGACCCGCTCCCGCCCTCCGCACGCGGTCCAAGATTCCGAAGGACGTCCACTATTTCCTCGACCTCGTGCAGAGCCTCGTTCCACGAGGCCACTGTGTCCCACGGTCCATTCGTGAGCGGAGTAGCGCGATACGCGTCGAGGTGGGCTTTGAGTGCGTCGGACCATTCGCCTGAGACCGTCTTGAGGCGCGCGTAGGCTTTGAATATCCGAGGAGAGGAGACGCGCGGGAGGATCGTTCGCTCGAAGAGGTCGTTTACTCGACCAACTAGGGAGCCAGGCGTCTGCGTAGGAACCGTCGCCGGAGCTGGTTCCTGCTCCTCGTCTTCAGGTATAGCGCCAAGGTCGTGGCCGGGCGTGTGTACAGGCGCGGATGGGACGATAGTAGAAGTACTAGACCCTCTCGTAGCGGCGCTCACGAGTCGGTCGAGAACGTCCTCGTCCACGCTGGCAGCACCGTCCCGCTCCGCGCGCTCTTCGACAACTCGGCCCAGCGCGCGAATACACTCATGCAGCTCGCCGACTTCGAGGGCGACGAGCATGTAGTTCTCCCACATCTTCCAATTGTCGTACGAGAACTTGAGCCCCTGCCGTAGCGCGCGGAACGCCGCGAGCCGGTGGGCGTACTGGAGTTCCTCCCGCCGCGGGACGTCCTCTGAGTCATCTGGTCCCTGCAGAAGGAATGCAGTCAGCGAGATTGAAGTTGTTTGTGAAGCGCGAGAAGAAGAGGGAAGACACCGAGAGATCCGCGCACGCGATTGCCACGTGCGTGGGAGCAGTTGTCTGCCGAACGGCAAGAAGTTGCGGGGTGGGATACCGTCAACCGAATCTGGCACGTGCAACACCAGAGACAGTTCTGGGGAAGCCGTAAAGCTGTCTGCATAGAGACCGCCAGACGATCGGAGAGGAAATGTGGCCGCTCGGATCCCATGGACGCAAAAGCAAGTTTTACTTACCTGCTCGACATCCTTCCCGACTTCATCAGCGTCACCCATGCGAAGGTAACAGCTCGCCAAATTGCTCCATGCTTCGCCGTGCTCTTCGTCGATGGCAACGCACCGTGCGAAGGCTTCCCTGGCGCCCTTCCAGTCCGGTTGGTCACGCTGCATATGAGTGCAGCCGAGGAGGAACCACGTTCTCGCCATGAGCGGGTTAATCCGCGCTCCTTGCTCGAGATACGGTACGGCGTCGTCGAACCGCTTCAAGGCAAAGTACATCGCACCCAAGGAACGTGCCGCGCGGCCAGAGGTATGTCCAGACAGAGCCCAAGCGTGCAGGTAATGCTTCTCGCGCTCCTCGACGCCAGACAGATCACCAAGCAAGCACCAGAGCTTGGCCTCGCGTGCCTTATCCAGCGCCGAGGAACCGCGCATCCGCTCGTCCACCTCTACGCGATCACCGCTTAACAGGTCGCGTACGATTTTGATACCCGCGTCCGGCATCTCGAGTAAAGCGTAGCACTGAACTGCTTCCTCCCACATCTCGAGGCGCATGAATATGTCGAGCGCGGATTTGACGACGCCAAGACCCATCATGCGCGTTGCGAGCTCGCGCTCGAGCTGCCACTTCGACGGAAGCGCGAGGTCGAAGATGTACCGGAGCCGCTCGTCCACGGCGCTGTCGCTCGTGGGCATCTGGTCGATGAGCGCCTGCAACTGCAGCGTACTCCGCTCCACCGTCCGCGTTCTGCTGGATTCAAGACGCGAGCGGAGGAGTAAAGCCATGGTATGCACGCTCCAGTTCCGCGGGTGGGAGATGACGCGCGCCACGTACGGCGCCATTTGCTCGTTCGTCAAGCCATGCGCTGGCGAGGTGTTGCGCACGTTCAGGCACATGGCGAGCAGAATGCACTGGTCGAGCGGATCGAGTTCAGGTTGATTGCCTGGATCCAGGTGACCAAGGGTAGAGCTCTGCGACGCGCCGGAGCTGGAGGTAAACTGCGTATGCTCAAGTAGCGTATCGTCGTTCAGTGCGAGCGTTTCTGGAACAGCCGCAGTTTCCGTAGAAGGGACAGTACTCGTTTTGCTTTGAGCAAGCAAGACGAGTTGGCTGTGTTCCTGGACTTGGAACTTCGTCCTCTTACCGAGCGCGCCGGTGAGCTCGTACTGCAGACCCGTCGATTTGGCAGCTTCAACGAAGCGTTCAGCTGCCTGTTTGTCGGAGTGGAATAGATGATCGAGCAGCCCGACTTCGAGGAGGTATCGGGCCACGAGATCTGGATTTGCAGGGCGATACTCGGCAAGGAACGACGAGACATCGCTGGGCAAAGCCACAGGCTCGTCCAGCATGTACAGATGCACAGTCCATACTCGTAGCCTCCACCAAGTCGCGGTATCCAAATGCGTATACGTCAATCCAGCCAAGATCTGTGCGATGCGCAGGAAAGCAACGTGGGATGCAAGATGATATGCTGGTTCCCCTCCATAAGCAAGTTCCGCCACAGCTGTCCGATTGAACGCTTCCTCCGAGACGAAGTTCGGCGATATTTTGAGCACTGAGAGTGGAGTACAGGTGTCTGGTAGATCCGGACCTGTCCAGTTGGTCTGTAGGAACGCTTCGAGAGCAGCGCAGAGCGTGACTAAGCACAAGAGCTCGTCGTCCGCGCTTCTAGGTTGTATATGCGCGATAAGAGAGCCGACAGAGATGTTATCCGGGTCAAATGGTCGCGATGCAGGTGCGAGAAGAGACGCCACGAGGGTCGAGGTCAATACAGCAGCGTAGTCGCCGTCCACGCAATATTTCGCCAGCTGGAGGAGTTCAGACGACGCATCAACAGATTTATACCAGGAGGAGAGTATCAAAGAGCGCTCGACGGCCGAGAAGGGCGCCATCGATTAGGGATATGACGAGATCGTGACGGTCGGGAGCAAGCGACGAAAAATTGAAGTTCAGCTATACCGCTCTCTTCCGCTCCTCGCGTGACTCATTTCTTCGCTCGCCATATCTCCTAGAATCTTCACACATCGGGTTGGTACACATCGGGAGCGGTCCATGTGCCCTGCTGAAGCGCGAACGACTCGCTTCAGACTCTGACTCGAACCGCCATGTCACCGCTGAAAGTCGGTGCGCCCATCGACGTCTCTCATTCGCAACTTCGCTGTTAACGTGTGGATAATGCGCAGTATTTGTTACTGGTAATGCCAACAAGCTGAAGGAGGTTCGCGCAATTCTGGCAGCTGGCGAACCAATCGAGGTCGAATCTCAAAGCTTGGATAGTACGTCAGACCACCATCTCCTTGCGTAATCCCTCGGAATAACACGCTCTATGTCTTTCCGTCACGGTAGTTCCAGAGCTTCAAGGCTCGACACAGGAGGTCTCTCGCGAGAAGTGTCGAATGGCCGCTGAAAAGGTACAAGTTCTTTCTCCCTTGCATCGATAGCAGAATGTATAACTTGACTCCCTTTGACAGATTGGTGGTCCCTGCATAACAGAAGATACTGCTCTGTGCTTCAAAGCCCTGAACGGTCTGCCGGGCGTCTACATCAAATGGTTCCTCAAAGAGCTCGGACACGAGGGTTCGTCCGACTCCTTTATTGCCTCGGACTGCTTTTCTCACGTCCAGATCAATTCTTCAGGGCTCAATAAGCTTCTCGTCGGATTCGACACGACAGAAGCGACTGCCGTCTGCACGTTCGCGTATTCCGCGGGACCCGGGCACGAGCCCATCCTCTTCGAAGGCAAAACAGACGGCCATATCGTGCCTGCACGCGGTGACGGCAAATTTGGCTGGGATCCCGTCTTCCAGCCGCTAGAGGGCGGTGGGTTGACCTATGCGGAAATGGACTCGGTGGCGAAGAACAAGATCTCGCATCGGTTCAGGGCGCTTGACCTCTTGCGCGAATACTTGAAGGATGAGGCGAAAGGGGCGCCTAGCTCGTGAGTACCGTGGCCGTAGGGGTAAGCACGCTCAAAGTTGCTACCACATTGTTCGACGAACTTATATATTTCAGTTCTGTAGATCTTTCGACTGTATGTGGCGTACAACGCAATCGCACATTGTGGCCTCCGTAGGTGATGTTGACTTTGATCACCAAGTCAGACAAGGTGAGAAGAATCTCCAATCCGCGGCTGAGTTGCAACGCTTCTTGTCCTTCACCTCGACCTCGATCTGGTCAACGACGTCGAGGCCTCTAAATGCAGCTTCAAGCGACTCGACCTACCTGTTTTTTTTTTTCTATGGGCTTGCTTTGCTCTGCTGAGCTCCATGAGAGGCTTCAGTTCGTGACGAAGAACTGTTGCCCGCGCCGTCACCGAATCTGAGCCGACCTGGACTCCTGCACGCGACCGCACTAGCGTACACGACCCATAACGCACGGCGGAGCAGAGCCTCCTAATCCACCTTACCCTCCTACCACCACCATCTCGCCCTCGACCCGTCTCCCATGTCGTCCGCCACCTACGGTCGTTTCACGGTACACATCCAGGCTCGCACTACCACGCCCCTCTTACACATGCCCAGTTTCTTTCCTCGACCTTGCGGACGACCTGCGCGACGTGTAAAGGGGCGATTACTCCTGAAGACCTGGCATTCGGAAGCCAAGCCAGCCCTGCTCGCTTCGAGCACTGGTACGTCGCACACCGTG
This sequence comes from Exidia glandulosa HHB12029, assembly GCA_001632375.1. Classification (NCBI taxonomy): domain Eukaryota; kingdom Fungi; phylum Basidiomycota; class Agaricomycetes; order Auriculariales; family Exidiaceae; genus Exidia; species Exidia glandulosa. The sequence continues at coordinate 65,148 of KV425996.1, forward strand.
GCTCGTACTGTAGCTTACGTCGCACTCTAGGCGTTGTGTCACCACCGACGACCGCCGCGCAATGGCTGCCGTCGCGATGACGCCGGGTTTCGGCTCGCTCGACTCTCAGATGCAGGCGCAGATCCTGGACGACGTCGCGACGGCCCAGCTTACCTCAATGTCGACCTTTGGCTCGAACGAGTCTATCTCTGATGCGCTTGCCCTCCCGCAGACGCCGCTGCCTGGTACGTCGTTCCCTCCAAGCTCGCGACTCGTCTGACGCGTTCGCATAGGTGGTTTCATGGATACGTACGCGCTACTCGCGTCAAGAACTCATAAACGTCACTGCTGATGGTCGTTCGCTCAGACTCCAGGGCTTCGGTCTCCAGCAGGCCGTCGTGGCGTCTCCTCCCCGTCCAGAGGGCACCATGGCACCCCGCGCAGCGTTCAAGCGCGAGTACGACGGCAAGGCTCCTTCTCCATCGTCACTTCCCGCTCTGACTCCTCTTTCGAACAGGCTCCTCGCCTGCATCCGTTCCCAGACGCAAGAGGTACGTCCCACATGCTGGCGGTCTGGCTTGCGCGGCTGATGCTCTAGCCAGACGCAATTCTCGACGCGCGACTCGTCCGACCGAGACGCCCTTTCCGCCTCTGCGGGCGTCTAAGAAGGGCAGACCGACGTATGCAAACTCGCGACCGCTGAAGAAGTCGAAGAACGGGACTGGGAAGACCACGGCGTCGCGCTCGGCGTTGGACCAGGCTGGAGCACGGTTTGATGGTACGTCGACCATTCCTTGTGCGTTGGAAGAGCGGCGACTGATATGTCGAGTGTAGAGGCCCTTTCGCGCGCGGTGTTCGCACTTGAATCCTGTTTGGTCGAGCGACGACTGACACGCTTGCTCCACAGACGCGCTGCCACTGGCGAGGTGTCGACTCCTTCGTAAGTCCTCGTTGGATCTGCTACTACTTCCACGAACTGAACATCGGTGCAGCGCGACTCCCGCGCCTGATGTTTTGGCCGCTGCTGTCGTCCTGTCTGATGAGCATGCGTACGTTCATATGCTGGCGTGGCCGGGTCTTTTCGTCGCAGTTAACGCTTACCCAGTGATACGGCGACACCTACCATCCACGTCTCTTCTGCAACGGCGTAATATGGTCGTGCTTGAGGTGCGTCAGTGCTGTCGTAAAAATCTGCTACCGCTCACGCGGGTCCGCGTACTATCCAGCGTTTCGAGGGATCCTTGCCCCATGCGAGTGGCGTCCACCATGCACCTGTTCCTGTGAGGGCACGCCGTCATCATCTTCCACAGTGTTCTGCACTCATCCTCTCTTTGCGTCAAGGATTCTCCTCCGTTGCGCGTGCGAGTGCAAGGGTGGCTGCGTGGGCTGTCAAGATCCGCTGTCGTCGTTGTTTTGATTTGGTGATCGTCTGGTCTTCGCTGTGTCTTGTACGTGTCTGGGACGTTGCTTGTCCGTGGTGCGCCGTTCTCCAGCGTCAATCGCGAACGACCGCGCATCCATGTACGTTCCTCAATTAGTCTTAGTATCTCGCTATTCTGCATTGTAATCCGCGACAGCCACCCGTCTAATCGAACATGTTTTCTCTTCTGCGACTTGTTATGCCTCTGGTCGAGTCAAGGAGTTCACGTCACTTTCGCCGTGGGAGACGACTCGGGTAGGCCAACTGTGTGGTGGACGTGTGAGTTGGGACCTCCCTGTCGTCCTTATGCGTATTCCGCGGTATCGACGACGACACTGACGGGGATGGCGACATAACGTTGAACTGTTCTCGCTCTCATCATCGCGTTCCTCGTCTCTCACCGCAACCAATATATCAACAAGACACCCAAATCTCTGTAATGAACGAAGGAATAATGATAATAAAAAATAAAGATAAGAAATCGAGTGTAAGCAAGACAGAAGCTTAGCGACGGCCGCGGCCGCGCGGCTTGCCCTTGGACTTGTGCGCAGGCTTTGGGACTTTGCGCGGGACCTTCTTCGGCGTTACACGCTTCTTCGGCGCAGCTTGCTTTCCAGGCTGACGGCGGGGACGGTTCTACGAGGAGTGTGGATCAGTACAAGACGTGGACAGTACAACGACGAATACTCACCGCGGGGCGTTTGACGGTCTTCTTGGGCAGGGGTTTCTTGGCCTTGGGCTTCGCGGCGACTTTAGGAGTCTTCTTCGGCGCAGGCTTAGTCTTCATTTGGCTGCGCGGGACGACCTTCTTCGGCTTCGCGCCTGGGAGAGGGCACGACGGTGCTGGCGGGGCCTTTGCGCCGGAGCGAGGAGCAGCACGCGGCGCGCGACGTTCAAGCGAGCTCAGAGGTGCCGGGCTGAACGTCGAGAGCGCGCGGCGAACCATACGCGGCTTCGCAGGCGTACCGGGAGCAGGCTTGGGCGTCGCGCCGCCAGCACCGCCAGCTGGTTTGGGCGCACCACCGCATGCGGCCTGGCGGGCTGCAGCCTCCTTGGCCTCCTTTGCCTTCTGCGCCATCTGCTTCTTGAGCTCAGCGAGCAGCTTCGCTTTGGTCGACGCGAGGTTGGCTGTCTTCTTGTGCCATGCAGCCGCGAGACCGGGCGACTTGCCCGTAGCGGTCTGCACCATTTTGTCAATTTGGGAGACCATCGCGGTCGTGCTTGGGCCCGTCTTCTGATAGTAGTCGACAGCCACGAGCTTTATGCCATTTCAATGAGTGCTACAGCTATGGGGTAGAAAAACATACCGAGTCGAGGACCGTTCCTGTGAGGGCGGACATGATCGGTGTGTCGAGCACGCGCTGCTTGACCTTGAAGAGTCCTCGGCGCTGGACGTAGTTGCGGTTGGTTGCCGAGTCGATCAGCTTCTTGACCTCGTTCATGACCTTGCCGCCGTTGCCCTTGGCTGTGGCCGCCTCGCAGACGCCGGAAGTCCGGAAGAGCTCGGACACCATGTCCGCGGTGACGATCTCCGTGCAATCACGGACGACGCCGGGGACAGTCGCGCCAACCTTGACGGTAGTCTCAGTCGCGATGTTCGTCTTGGCCGTCACAACCGGAGCTTTGATGGAGCCGTAGTAGAGCTTGGCTGCTGCGGGGCAGTCGATCTGGCGCTCGATGAATGCAACACCGTCGCAGCCTTTCGCCTCCGGGAAGATCTGAACCGGCTGCTCCGTCGAGGCCTTGTGCATGAGAATCTGGAAGACGCGCTTCACAGCGGGGTTCTTCTTCAGACGCGGGAATTCCTGTGCGCGAGGCGTTCAGTACTGCGGAGGTAGCCGTGTATGATTCGACAACTTACGTGGACCTCCCAGACGTTGCCACCGCGGAGCGACTCGCCCTTGACGAAGTACGTATCACCCTTGCTTGCTGCCGCATACATGTCGGACGCGTACTGCCAGATGGCCTTCGCGTCCTTATCACCACCGCCCCAAGACGGCATGACGACGAGCTTGGTGGTGAGCTCGAGGGTGGTGCCTCCGCGCTGCTGAGCAAGCTTCTGCGTAGGGAGCATCACCGAGTCGTCCTCACTGAGCGCGGGCAGCATGCGTCCGGACCAAAAGAAGTGAATCTTCGAAGACGTCGTGTGCACCGCGGAGTCTATCTGCTCCTGCAGTCCGGGATGTGTCGCGCTCCACGACTCTGCGCGACGGCGTAACCTGTGTCGTCGTCGGTCGTGAGAGGTCTATATTGGACGTGTTGGCAAGAGAAGGACGTACTGCTCAACATGGTGGGTCTCGTTTGTGAATGGAGTGATCTCGCGCTCGTTGAATGCAATATAGCTCCGCAATTGAAGCTCGTCGAACGTGATGGCCGGCGTAGGCGTCGCAAAACCAACTTGGACCAAAGAGAGGGCGACCAGAACGGCCTGAACAACGAACATAATAAACGGAATGAACGAAACGAAAATGAACCAAAAGAAGCAGGCCAAGAAAGAAGAAAGTGAAGGGAGAAAAAGCAAACTAAGGAAGAGAGCAGGAGGAGAAGGGATGGTGAGTCGGAGATATCCTGGGCATCTATGGCAAGGCACAAAGAAGTCGTGATACCAACGAAGTTAGCCCCGATCGGGTCGCATCGCCCCGCAAGTCGTTAAGCGTTGCTCGGAAAATTATAACCCGTCTGTCCATTCGACACATATACACTAGTACTTGTGGCTGCTGTACGTGTGCGTCTGGCGCAGAGACTCCAAAAGGCAGGAAGGCTCCCGCTGCGCAGCTGTGCACGGATCCTTGGCCTCGATCCGCTGAACATTGCAAATCTCCAAGTCAAATTGGTACGCGTGACCGGCGCGAGCTGCGTCCGGAGTAGATGCCTCGTCCAGAGCACAAGCTCGCCGCGAGACGTTTAGCCATCGGTGTGTACGCATTGAATCAGCACTCCAGCACCGCAAAGTAGTCAGGCAAGGCGTGCGACTGGACTCACGGCCAGGAGAGAAACGATCGAGAGGTTGCGAGAGAGCGCCCATGCCACGAAGGCAATGTCGCGAGAAGAGTGATACATAACCGACGTCGAAAGCGTGCGAATCACGCAAACCGAAGTCGTGCTAACATGTATGATTCCATGCTGCGAATCCCATGTCATTTCAGCGAATGCTCCCAATGGCCTCTTTGTCAGAGTTTCCATCTTGTCTTGGCGCCAAGTCTTCAGAAGGCAGACCATCAGCATCCACACCGCGTTCCAGCATGATCAGTCCAGAGTAGACGCCAAAGGTTTTGTCCATGTTGGAGATTCTGTAGATGACGTGCACAGTGCAAGAATTTGTCGTTCAGGTCGTCTTCCAGAGTCGTTGAGCCAAGACACCGGGAAACCAGGCATGTACTTAGTCAGACTTGGAGAGCCCAGGGACCTCGACAAGGCGAATGCGCAGAGCTCGAAAGTCCGAAGCCGGATGGATGCCTTGCGCCGGGAGTGTTGGTCGAGCGATGCAGCGCGTACAAGGACAAGGGAACGCGTAGAGGGGCGCTGAAGAGACGACTTGCGGCGGATAGTGGCGTGCCAACCTCCAACCTTGGACCAGTGGTGGTAGACGAAAGAAAAGAAACAGCGCTCTCGGCTCCGTCGGATTGGCATGGAGAGGGGGCGCTTATCAAGTTGTCAACGCTTCGCGGAAGCTTTCTGTGCGGATCGCTCTTGACCTCTATCCACTTCCGCCCCAGTCCGCATGTTGCCACTTTTTGCGGGGTACATATCTTAGACGTACAAGTGTTCAACTACGGTCCTACATTGATAGCCATGCTCCTGTTACCTGTTAGCTGCGTGCCAGGACGTACAGCTATGCCACAACATCGTCTACTCCTCTTGCTCCTTCTCTGAGTCTTTGAACTTCGTTGGGATTCAAGTTGCTCCTATCTCGAAGTTCTCCATCCCGCGCTGCGAGATCGATTTCTACTCTTCCTATCTCCGAATCGCCATTACCGCCAAGCTGTGATACACGCATCGAACGCGCTACTTACCAGCTGAACTGCTGTTCAGTAGAGTATATTGCGGCCTTGGCATTGAGTCTCCTGTCATCCAGTGGCGAACAACGGGCGAGCGGTTAGCCATCTTGTCTTCCTGCCTGGCGACCAGAGCTGCAGCGCGACGTAGGCGATGAGACTTGTATTCCTTCTTGCGTGGGTAGCGTAGCATCGTGATGCTGGAACTCGACGGGCGTCGTGTGCACGGTCCTCTTTTGCTTGCGGCGTAAGTCGATATCTCGGTGGCGTTGACGACGGACAACCGATGACTAAGCCATGTCACTCATCGCGCCTCTCTCGCCCACTGGAGGGAGACTCGGGCTCTTTGGCGCAGTTGCTCGCAGGGAATCGCTCGTACCCTTCGCGTGCGTTCATCCTTCTCGTCATTCGCAACCACCCCAACCGGGCCTGATGAGGATGTTGTATGGACCTGTGGCACTACACTGTAGCAGATGAAGATAGGTACGTCTGTGATGATGGTTCACATATTGGTACTTACTACTGCCCGCTTTATATTGTACGATACCGACGTCTTTTACTTCGGACCGCTCCGTAACAGCGCCAAAGGATTCCTCCCCGGATGCGCAAGCCGAGAAGGAGAGAGGACTCGAACTTGAAATGGAGTCCGTACTAGTAGACTGGCGATGAAACCATATACCCAGACACCAGCGCGCTGCATAGCTCTGCGACCTCTTCCACACAGTCCGCGCAAGGCGGCGGACGCGGAACTTGAGCCGGAGGATTACGTAGTACGTGGTACTCGATTTCTTATGCGGCTGGCGTTGCTTTGACGGTAAATAGTGCTTCAAAAGGCACGATCCAAGATGACGGACGCAATGTTGGTTGTAGTCCCAGGCCCGATACGATACAGCGCCTGAGTTCAGCAGTTTGCGCACCTCGAAGATGTAGCCGAGGGTCACGCTTCTATGCCAGGGGCAGTGAGAATGGTAGAATGTTTTGTTGCATTCCGGGTCATGCTTCCATGTGTGGAGCGTCTTCAAGGTAGACGGCGTGAACGACAGACACGGCCTGTAGACGCCCCGTAAGCAGATGATGAGAGCGAGATTTGCGATGGCCAACCCCCCTTCGACTTGGACTGCTACTTATCCATCTGGCGCGAGTGGCACTACTGCAAAGCAATGCCGATCCGTACGGACCTCGTTCCGGATGCGGACGTCCAGACGATCCGAACTTCGGACCAATGGTCCGTGTTACGAAGAACTTCATGGAGGGGTCCAGTACGCCGCAGGGCCAGGGGTATACAGCTCTACCCTGGATGTGTACAGATACGACGAGATGAGATGGATAATCACCTCCATGATTTGCATCCACGCTCGATCGGAACCGCGGCAGACATTGGCAGTCAACGAGTATGCCTTGCTTGCTCTCATCGGGATCGACCAGACAGTGTGCGGAGGTGAACATTTCCAGCGACAATGGACGTAGAAGTAACGAGACGGCTAAGACGACCAGCTCGCGAGTGGTTACAATGAGGAGCGTTATCGGCAACTTTAGAGCCCCACAAAGAGTCACTTTTCGGTAGTCGGCACTCCTGAGGCTGGGAGGGCGTAGCCGCGTAAGGTTGCCGGGTTCGCAGCAGTGCGTCTCACGCTTGAACTCTGCACATTTACCATCACCCGCAGTATCCCCTGATTTGTATAATACGTTCCAGCAATCAATGAAGAGACTGCGATATCAGCGATGGCTTTTGAAGCCATTCCGGAAAGTCGCGATACCTGCGCCGCAATCGAAATTCCGGAGCTCCGGGTTCGACAACATCTGGAGACTGAGCTGCGGCCGACACAGTCTCGATCTACTCTCTGTGGGTAGCCGTCAGCTGCGCAGAGTTTGCGGCACTGTGAGCCCCACCTTTCGCTCAGCCTATGCTTTCATTCAAGACACGCGGCTGCCGCGGGCATTCTCAGGCAGGTTAGAAGCCTGAGTGGGTTATGCACAGATCTATGCAAAGAGATCGTGCGGCTTTGAAGACTTGAAAATACGGCGGGCGATATAATGAAATAGGAGGACGAAGAAAGGTACGTTTTTCTGGGTTTGGTATAGGTTCTCGCTTATCCGCGTGCCGTCTTTCTTGGCATTTTCACGTCACCGTTGTTTAGACAACCATCTGCGAGAAGGCCATGCGCAGCCGTACCACAGAACAAACTAGTTCATCAGCGAAAAACAGATTATTTAGGCCCACACGGAGCGGTTAAAAGGGTTCATTTTGGGATCGGACCTCTGATAGGACTTGCAGATTCGGGGCCTCCCAGACGATCCCACTTGAGCCTTCACCGCGCGCGCCATTACCTCTCACCTCAGAAACTCACGCACCATGGGTACTCGGATACAATGCAGCGGCGATCAGTACACGATTCGATGGGACTTTACGATCGATGTGTTTGCCCGGACGTTTGTTCTCACGCCGCGCGGAGATGCAACTGCCGTTCTGTTCGCCTCGGATTCGAAAGATTCGAAGTCGTTATTTGAGTTCGTCCCGCCAGTGGGAGGAATGTCCATCTGTGTCCGTACGCGCTCTCAGACCTGGCGCGCGACAGCGCCAGAGGGTTTCGTGCTCTCAGTGAGGAGCTAGACAGACCGCGAAGCCACCACAAGTATCCCCCCACGCCCTTCCACTGCTGCGTTAACAACGCACTGCCGACGAGCGCTTGACCGCATCCTTTGGGTTTTGCGTGCTCGTCTCCGCCTGGCGTTCGAAGCGTTCTGCGAAGAGTGGGGAGCAGGTGTCCCAGCTCATTTGGGCGCCGGGTGCGATCGTCTAACGAAGTGAGCGAGCGTCAGCGGAGGAGAGAGACGGAGCGAGGGAGAACGAATCGAGACGGATGACCCGTCCTTGTTAGTCGAATTTGAAAAACGACCGGGCAATTGGAGAGGAAGGCTTCGTCGTCCAGAGCGTCACTGGTAGATGTGGATGCGGTACGAATTAGGGGGAGAACAAAAGGTTCTTGTTTGAGGAAGTAGTACAGGTCGTCCTCGACTATTATGATATCTACGGCGAGAGGGATGCAGGGTGTGAGTACAAGTTGTGATGAGAGGAGATATCAACAGAGACGCACCGTATTCGACGCATATATCGTATTTCCATGTCTTTCGTTCCGCTCCAATCGTCTCGATGTACGGTAATCGGTTTAACCCTCGCATCACCCTTCGAAGAAGGGGAGACGCATAGTACCGCAAGGATTGTCCCGCAGGCACGATGTACAGTACATGTGGACTGAACACACGTCTGAGGTCACAGCGTGTGTTGCGGCGGATATCGGCAAGAATAATGGGCCGGAATACCATTTTGTCTTACATGGCGCAGAGCGCCCCCGGGGTGAATTGCGCAAGTGTCGGCTGAGGTCAAAACGCGAACCTGCCGAGCGTACTGAATCTGAGAATCACCGTATGAAATATACGGAATATAATGCAGACTGGACGACGAGCACAAGTTTCAGCGATACGCCGTCCGTAACAGATGATTGCGAGTGCTCGAGACGAAACAACAGATGTTCGCTCGATTTAGTCGGGTCAAGTACGCGACAAGCCGTATTAGAACTAATGCTGCATGGCCAGTTCCAGCGGTCGGTAGGTCGCCAGTGAGTCGTCATGTGGATGATGGTGGTTCGGGGTCAAGAGCCGCTGCCGGCGGTGACCGCGTTCTTGATCCCGCACCCCCACCATCCCAACAAAAGCGATAGACTTTGCGGACCGATGACCACGAACGCAGTCCTATATGGATTTGTATATTTGCGGACTATACGATAAAAGACAGAAAATCACCTCTTTATTGCGCGACCTCGTCTGCCTAGAACCCACCTGCGACGGCGTCGAACACGGGCGGCGACCCCTTGCTCGATCATTTCTACAAGACAGATCGCATGGAATGGAAGCTCTCTACTTGACTGGATTGGCCTATTGCTGCGAAGTCCGTACCGTACGTGTTCAGTTATTATAGCAGAATGCTCACGGACCGTTTGCGCAGGTTTCACGCAGACTTGGTTATCCTCCGCCACAGAAGTTCTAACGGTCAGTGAGTCGTATCCTACGGTCTGCAAAATACATGCGCTCAAGAGAAATTTCCAGACAACGGTCGTCCATCCTTTCGAGCAAATATCGCAGGCGAAAGCGACGGATTAACATGAACAGCCTCCACCATTCCCTGGTCTACCTCCTGTGCGGCTTTCTGCACTATATTCTTGCTCGAAAATGACTGACACACTGCTCACATCAGTAGTCCGCAAGCGTCTTCAAGTTCACCAAAGACTGCTTTATTGGGGACACCGCAACGTAAGTGGCATTTACTTGAATGATGTCAATTCTGAACCTTCCTTAGGAGTCTCGTCGCCCTGCCTATAATCTTGGGTACACTCGCCACTGGCCTGCGGCCGCGCCTGCGTAGGACAACCGTAACGACACGGAGATAATCACCAATCGGCGCTCGTTGAACGCAGTGGGCACGGCCTCGCTACTACGCACGCAGGCTGTCAAATGGACGAGGAGGGACGAGGTCATCTGTCCGAGTAGCAAGTTGCCCTCAACGTACGCGGTGCACGACTTGCGTGTCAAGTGGTACCTGTCTTGCATGATGGTCAGTCACTACAGCGTCCCTAGATTATTTACGCCTCATGCGGTATCAGAAGAGCGCTACCGCATCTCCTTACCCTCTGCGCACACCACACCGTTGGAGCGGCTACGCTTGGAGAAGCTCGACAAGGCACTCATTTCGATTGCCAACTTTGTGACGCATCAGACTGCCTTGCTGTCGCGGAACAGCCCGTGTACCCCGCGTATCGTCCCCCGCTCCGCTACGAGGACCTAGTTTGCAACAGTGCTGGTCCATCGCAGTTGCGCGAGTTTCTTCTGTCGCTGTGGGCGAGCGGCGCGGCACAAGAACCAGACTTCGTCTCCCGATCCCAATGGCGCAGACCGGACGCCTGCGAGTCGACCTTGGTTCTAAAAGCTCGTGGACTACTAAGCACTTGTTGCTGTCACCGAACCTCTCGCGACTGTTACGATGCGAGACGCACCTTCACAACAGAGGAGCTCTGGAGCGACACTTCGTGCATTACAAGGACAGAGTATCGTCCGCTCTCGGGCCCTGCATGACGTTCAATCCTCGTTGTGTCTGTACACCACTCTTCGTCATACCTGCGTCCCAAGAAAGCATCAACGACATGGCCCTTGCCCGCGTCCTGCACGCACCATCCGAGTTGCCAACCGTGTTCGAGGACCGAAGCAACTATATCTCGAGCAGGAAACTCTAGGAAACTCTGGGACCTCACCGACAAGGTCACTTCGTGAGTGGCAAGGGTCTGGTGGGCGACCGTCCGGCATCAAGAGGCAGGCCGTGCCGTACCTGGCGAATGCTGGACCCAACGCCTTCGACGACGTCGGGCACCGCGAATAACGACTACCTCTCGACGTACCATATGAAGTATTTACTGGCCGGATCTGATAGGGTACGTACAGCTTGTCACCCTAGCTCTAGAGCGCTTGTCGTTCGTGTTGTGGTGTAATCCGCTCACATCGCTGTCGCAGAATCCTGTCGCAGAATGCAGTGGGTCGACACTGCATGCGCCAAGGGAAGTGGGCTGTGCATGACCGCTCCGGCGACTGAAATTCTGGCGACCAACAACGCGCCCGCGACGCCTTCGGGCTCTGCAGCAATACTCATTGTGCTCTGTCCCGACATGTTATCTCGTTCCCGCTCGTCAAGAACGCGACGGCCGATGCCGCTAACGCCGACGTTTCTTGAACACGTACGCCCACCATGCCGTCGCTTTTGACGCTGCCGCCGGAAATCCTCGACGCAATATTTATGCTATTCGATGACTTGGCAACCTTCCTGGCCATGGCATCCTCGTGCAAACGGTTCTACGATATCTACAACCACCCGCACATGTTCTTCATCCTGCGCCATGTCCTCCGCGACGCCCTGGGCGGCAAAGGAGTCCTCGCGGCGTCTCTACGAACTCTCGGCGTCGAAGCCATTATACCCAAGTACACCCTCGCCGACGCCGACCAGGTCCTGAACGACGTCCAGGCGCTCAAGGAGGACAAGACAGGCATGCCGACCACGCTCAAGGAATACAAGATACATTTCCACCGCGCGCGCGTCGTCCAGCAGCTCGAGGTTCTCTACAGCCGCTCGTGCGTGTCCGCCGCCGCCGTCATCGTCGTTCGCCTCCTGACTCCTTTTCGCAGGCGAAAGGACCGGTTTACGCGCACCACGAGTCGCCTCACACCCAAAGAAAGCGAGCGGTTCCGCCTGGCACTTCACCGACTCTGGTTGCTCGGGCTGTACACCAGGACCACCGGCGTCGTCCAGGACCTCTGCATGAATGCCGACACACGGGTCCCGCTATTTTACAGCAGGTACTCGGCTCAAGATGTCTACGATATACACGACGTACTCGACTGGTTGGATGAGCAGGTGGATGAGTGTCTGCTGCTCAAAGATATGCGTCGGTTTCCTGGTGCGTTGTCCCGTTTCCTATGTGCTTATGGGTCGTCATCCTAACATTGTCAGGTTTTTACCGCTTCAAGTCTCTGTTCGCAGGCCCGTGCAACGTCCTCAAGGCGTGTCTGGAGCCGGAGAAAGCGGAGGACCACCTGCGGTGCGAGCTGCACCTGTCCCGCGACGCCTGGAAGGACGACGTCAGACTCGTGTTCATCAGTCGCGCGCTGCTGAGCACAACAAGGATGCGAGAGCTTCAGCCGATCATTGTGCTCCCCGACGAACCTGGCCTTGTGTGTATGTGTCCGTACTTATGTCCACCCGAGTGTTTGCTGAACCCTGTTCCACTCAGGCTGGGGTTGCGACGCGCGGCCTGGACATCGGCTGTGGAATGCAGCAAGTGCGTGGTTCTTCTTTTGCCCTTCTCGCACACTGACCGTCCTTTACAGACTGGGATTACCCGCCCTGCAGTCTTAGACCCGAGATGGTACTCGATCTCCTGCCCGGCTACCTCAAGAACAACTGCTACGAGCGCACGCTGCTGGCGCACTACCTCGGCATCACCGACTCCTTTGGTGCGACATTCCTCCGCGACGATCCTCATTGGAGGCAGACCGACGCTCTCGCCGCAAACCTGCTCGCCACCACCACCACCCACATGAACGCCGCCCAAATTCTGCAGGCGATGTGTGACCTCCCGTTCCTCGCCAATGCAGAGCACAGGTCGTATCTTCAGAATAGCGCCTTGTCCGGAGTCACGAATGCGGACCTTCTCTGCGGACGATGTCTCATCGATCTGGTCAAGGATCGGCTCTGGGTTTTTTGGCTCGATGTGAAGTTGCACGCGACGCCGATGGAGGAGAAACAGAACTGCCCGTGCGTCACGTTCTGCACCTACTCCTTGTTCGCAAATGGCTGATACCTACGCACCAGGCATGGGTACAACTGCACGTTACAGGCCGTTGAACCGGAGCATGCTTACGGCCTTAATGTACGTTGCTCTCGCCCTGCTTTTCGCTACCTATCTGACATTCAGCTCAGCACGTGTGCCCCGACACCTGACACGGGTCCGGGCAGCAGACGCGCTCCTGAACGCGAGTCGTGGCAGACTGCGCGAGGCGTAGAATCCGTGACAGACGAGGGCGGCGTCGCGCTAACCGAGGATGACGGCGCGTTGTCCGCGGTGCAGGACGACGCCTCGCTCACGCCCATGCCTGTGTCGACCGTGCCACATTGAACGTTCACATCCCCTTTCTCTGCGCATGCTGTCTTGTTCTCTCCACATCACGTCCAGTTCATTCCACGCATATAAACCACCAGCATCCTTCCCCGCTCCATACAGCCCCGCGTCGTGGAATGGTCCAGCTTGTCGTTCTCTATTGTCCGTTCCGTCTCGCGCGCACCTTTATCATCACTGTGCTCAAACCCCACCGATATCCTATGTGTTTGTCTACCTTTCCCGCGCCCCATTACCCTTTGTCTGCAGCTTGTGTATATCGCGAAATGAGTGAACATCGTTGGTCGGGACGCGGACCGACCAGGAGTCGGTCACCGTGCCGGAGTTCCGGATCTGCAAATCGTCAGATGCACTTCCGCATTGTGCTATCGCCAGCTTGACTTTGACCATCTACGAGCCATCCGCGGCGTTCACGCACAATGTCCGCTGCGACAGTTCCAAAGGCGCTGGACCACTCGCATCATCTATCTGACCTGGCGCGTGCGCGCGAAAGCTCGCCGCTTAAGTCGCTCATTAAGTACATGGGCAAGCCTGGTATCATATCGCTCGGTGGAGGTACACAAGCTACCCTGTCTTTCATTGCTGATTTCTAACGCGTGCAATATAGGCTTTCCGCACCCAGGATATTTCCCATTCGACTCTATCAGCGCAAACGTCTGCGCGCCCGACGCGTTTCCTTTGCATGACGCCCCTGAAGGAACCCGTACGAACGCGTCGCACGGCGTTGCGGACGTTCAGAAGTACGGCGGGGATATCAACCTCGCAAGCGCGCTACAGTATACGCTCGCGATGGGCATTGCACCGTTACGAACCTTCATTCGCGACTTTACAACTCGCGTTTTCGAACCTGCCTACGCGGACTTTGTTACTTATACTCACGCTGGCAACACAGACGCGTGAGTTACATTCTGGTTTCTTCGTACTGCGTGCTTAATCCAGAGCCAGGTGGTCTATCATTGTCGACACGCTGTTCAACCCCGGCCAAGGCTACTTCACAGAGGAGTTCACCTACCCTTCTGCCCAGGCGACCGCAGTCCCTCACGGTGTGAAACCTGTTCCTATCAAGATCGACGCTCAAGGCTTGAGTGCGGAGGATTTGCGCCGTGTGTGCGTGGGATGGGACGAGGCGGCACATGGTGGGATGAAACGGTACGCTGATGCTCTCACACACTCTAGTAGGTTGTTTCTGACCTCAGACGTGTGTGCAGTCCGCATGTACTGTACACCGTGCCTGTGGGTCACAATCCTTGTGGTACTGTACGTCGCCCCCTTCTTTGAAGAGCGATGTACGAGGGGTGTACTGAATGCCATACAGACGATGGGAGCGGAACGGAAGAAGTCGATATACGATATATGCGTCGAATACGGTACGCGCCTTTGGTCCCTCTCCTAATCACGCTCTAAGCTCACACTCTGCCTCCTCTCGTCGTAGATATCATAATCGTCGAGGACGACCCGTACTACTTCCTCCAACAAGAACCCTACGCTCTCCCTCAACAACGTACCGCATCCACACCCACGACAGATGCTGTCGATGGCGAAGCCTTCCTCTCCAAACTCGCGCCGTCGTTCCTCAAATTTGACTATCAAGGGCGTGTCATCCGTCTCGATTCGTTCTCCAAAGTACGTCCCCGTTTCTATCTCTTCCCTCCTCTAACGCTCGCTCCCTTCTCTAGACGATTGCCCCAGGCGCCCGACTGGGATGGTACACCTGCTCCCCACTCTTCGCAGAACGCTTTGAACGCCAAGCCGAGACGAGCACTCAGAACCCCAACGGGTTCGGTCAAGCGCTTGTGGCTGCCTTATTAACACAGCAATGGAAGGGCGTCGACGGCTACTTACGGTGGTTACGCGGTATGTACTGTTTCTCACTTGAGAACACGAAACCTGCTGACGCGCGTCAGGTCTGAGAGCACAGTACACGATTCGACGAGACTTTACGATCGATGCGTTTGCGCGGATGTTCGTCCTTACGCCGCGCGAAGAGGGAGACACGACTAGTACTGTGCTGGTGGCATCCAGTTCGAAAGATTCAAAGCCGTTATTCGAGTTCGTCCCGCCTGTCGGAGGAATGTTCATCTGGGTCCGTCTCTTTTTTCGTCTCTCTATCTCAACCCCGACTGACGGGATGACGCCCAGATGAAACTCCACCTATCCTCCCACCCCGCACATCCATCCACTCCCACCGAAGTCGACGAGCTCGAGCGATCCATCTGGGTTGACTTGGCGGAGAACGGACTGCTCGTGACGCCTGGATGGTATTTCAACGCCGCAGAGTTGAAGGGACAAGGCCATTTCAGGATATCGTTCAGCTATTCGGACGTGAGTTCCCTTTTTCTTTGATACGGAAGGGAGGCGGTCTGGCTAATATAACTCTAGGAGAAGGAGATGGTCAAGGCGATCGCGATTTTCGCGAGGGTGATCAAGGCGGCGTTTGGCGACAATGAGGAGTGAGCCGGTCGACAAGCCACATGTGTTGTATGTTACGATAGTTGTACAGTTTTGGTTTTCTCAAATTTTCCGTGCAGTAGCAGATGCAGTCGCAAAAGTACCGCTCGAGCTCGTCCGGAACCGGGTGACCATGGTCATAGAAACCACACTGCTGCTTATCACGTGCGTGAACGTAACTTGTACACGCCCAATTTGACTGCCTTGTCGTTCGTCGGGCGATCCATCGCCTTCTCCGCTATGCTGAAGGCATCCTAACGGCACTACAGTAAGTTCATAATATGCGTCGTCAGATAAGCACGGGAGATGTGCCCTCGAGTTATCAATCGTGGTCGGTAGTAATTATTCGTCTTGGACGCTTTCCAATCCTGTCTCCAACACGAGTTCCAGTGGACAGACGGAATGCCGCCCAGCCGCGGAAAGGCGACGACGTTGTTGAGCGTCTCCCAGTCGTACTTACCTCGCTCAACGTCCAAGCTCCAGGTCGCGCGCCTATCATTGCTGTTCCTTCGCACACCCGCTCGTGACCGGGGACGGTCACATTTCAACTACCCCCGAAAATGACGCGCTGAATTCGCAGCAGTGCGCATATGCACAGCAACAGGATGCCATTGGGGATTCTGCGTTGTTCTTGTACTATTTCCCGTCTCGTCTCGTTTCCTCATCCGTTCTCTTGTTCCCATGCACACCTCAGGCTTTCGTATCCTGGTTTCGGTTTTTGTATTCTCATTTCATTTCCGTTGCTCTTAACGACCACAGAGTATGTCTAATACGTCTCTCAGTGCTCAGTTTAAATAGGAACCCCCCGTACCGAGAATTTCAATTCACGGCGTTCCGGGAGACATCCGTAAGCTTCAGCACCAACGTCAAGACTCCAGATCGGCGGCCAACCGACTGAGACATTGTATTAGAGACAAGGTGACTGCAAGATATGTACGCGCGCTGAGGGCTAGCATTCCTCCGGGTCCCTGCCCAGCTAGGCTTAAACTTTCCTCCTTCCTGCCCTCCCAGACGATCCTGCGCGTCACCGTCTGATGAGCAGTACGGCAAGACACGCTCAGCAATACTCCCAGACTATCTGACATGATTGAATAGACGAAGATGTTCTCTATGAACGAATGCTGACAGAATAATAGCTCTTGTCGTGTGTGCTCCGCTGACGCAAAGGCGGTCAAACCGAGACCTCAGACCTGTGCTGAAATCTCGGGAGGTTGCGGCAAGTGGCTGCGATTGCGCTTGCGCTAACGTTACAGAGACACAGTGTACGGAAAGATGGACTGGACAGCTTCGATTCGGACTGGACAGCTTCGGCGCCGAGTATTCGCCGTCGAACTCGGCCGTCGATTACGTTATCGGAGAGGGTTCTGGGAGAAATACATGGTATCTGGGGCGGTATTTCTGGTCTCAAAAATCACTTTTCCGTCGAGATCTGTGCGGGGGACGCGTTTTCGGCCACTCGGCATGATAAGTCCGAGCCTTCCGTAACAGATCTGGTCCCGATACGGAAGTGCAGACCCCTATTGCTCAGACAGCATATAGATTTATGTTCCCCCGCTCTATTTAGTCCATGAGATCGGTGTGATTAAGCCGGGAGAATCAACTGTACCGGATTGTATTGCCGATAAGTCAAATGGGGTCCCATTTGTCTTATCTCAATAGCGGTGACACAAGCTCCTGTTTTCACTGTGCTCGTATACTTGAGGGTATTTAGGCATCAACAGAGATCGTTTATGACTTACAAGGAGGTTCAGGGCGCGTCTTGAACTTTGAGCCCGCGATACTTCCGAACTCCGCTTCCCGGTATCTCCGTTCTCGCCCTGCAGATCCAATAGAAGTGTTCACTGTAGATAGTCTCACCATAAGACCTAGTCACCACTCAGGTGCTCCAAGGCAGCCTGGGGGTGACCGGTCGGGATCAGATCTGTTACGGAAGGCTCGGACTTATCATGCCGAGTGGCCGAAAACGCGTCCCCCGCACAGATCTCGACGGAAAAGTGATTTTTGAGACCAGAAATACCGCCCCAGATACCATGTATTTCTCCCAGAACCCTCTCCGATTACGTAATCGACGGCCGAGTTCGACGGCGAATACTCGGCGCCGAAGCTGTCCAGTCCGAATCGAAGCTGTCCAGTCCATCTTTCCATAACAGTGATCTCATCGTCCTGACAGTTCACTGATACGAGTATACAAGTCTAAACGGAAAGGTCTTCCGTCCCAGAATGAACTAAAGCAGTATATGTACTATAGTACAATAAGCGCGCAGCCTTATGACGGAAGAGTGTTCGGTACTACCCCCGTATGTATACGCGCTCTCCTACTGCCCAAGGATCCTCGACGCCAGATACATATTTTCTGAATGTCTCCTGCGTGCGGTCAAAGATGTGATCTTTGTCCTGCGGGCTGAACGGCCTGTTCGGGCAATGCGCGGTGACGGCAGAAATTACTATTGGAGGATCTGCAGTCTGTACGATGATGATGCGCTCATCGTGCAGGGCATGTAGAGCTGCCCAAATCCCCGTCGTGCGCAGTTCGGGTGCAAGGGTATGGAGCCGGAGAAACAGTGCTTGCAGTGGCAGCGCCGGTGGAACACGGTGCAGCAATGCCTTGGCGTGGTGAAGGATACGGCTCCGTTTCGCAGCGTATTCGCGTAGACCCAGGTGCGTCAAGACGGGGAACTCTTCAGTCGACCAGGTTTCTGAATACCCGCAGCCGGAGTCTAAGTAAATTCGGGATAGAGAGGTACGCCCTTCCGCGATTAGTGCGGCCCCGAAGCAGCAGGCAGAAATCAAGTGCAGTTCCGGGAGAGGCGCATGAGAGTCGGGCGGCAACCACCACGAGTCGAGTAGGTACGCCAGTCGATGGATGGGGATACACGGTCCATCCGAAGGGGGGCGAATGCAGCACGTGTTGAAGATAGCGATTGTTTCGACATGAAGCGCGAAGGGCGGGGGCGTGTGTTCGAAGGCGTTGTAAAGTCGAGCGAACCTATAATTGTCGAGGACTAGGAACTTGAATATACGCGGAACCAGCAAGCGTCTAGCACATTTAGAAACGCGAGAAAGTCGTGCGCCGGCAGCTGTGTCGCTGAATCCGACGAAGTCGAATATTTCGCACAAGATGTCCTCGTTCAACACCATGATGGGCCTGTCAGGGCCGGTTAGAGGACTGGTATAGTCGCGTTGCATGTTGACTCACAGGTTCAGGGGGTGGAGAGGCAGATAGACAGAGCGACGCGTTCAGTTGGGCTTTCCGCTGGCTGGCGCCTGGATATTCTTCGCGAGCGAGACGATACACGGAGTGCGCAAGCTGGCAGGATCCACAGCAAGGTCCGGGAGACGTCGTGGCAAGTCCTCCAAGCAAGGAAACGACGTATAACAGCGCGCGGATAAGCGCAGAGCCAAGTAGCGTGACGGAGCTTGAACCGCGTCGGCTCTGTTGCCGTGCCGCAGACTGCTGCAGACTCACGTGTACAACATATTTCGCTCCTCTTCCGATGTTACTCGGGTTTACGACCTCGTGGAATAGTCCTTAGAGAACGGTACTGGGTCTGATGGAAGTAATATACAACTTGAACACATGTAGCTTGTCGAACTGCAATAACTTGAATTGCTCACTCCGAGTACTCGCCAACGCACACTTGATCTTTTTGATCACCTTCGCGAAGATCGCCATTGCCTCGACCATCTCCTCCTCCTGAAGTCACATTAGCCAACCGCTTCCCTTACGCATCAAAGTAGAGAGAACTCACGTCCAAGTGACTGCAGGAGATCCTGAAACAGCCTTGTCCCTGCTGTCACGGGTAAACCGTTCTCCGCCAAGTCGACCCAGATGGATCGTCCGAGCTCGTCGTTTTCGGTGGGAGTGGATAAATGTGGGCGGTAGGAGAATAGTTGCAGTCCGAATTGTGCGTCATGTGCGCCAGTCGAGGCGGGGAAGGGAAGATGGAAGAGACGGACCCAGATGAACATTCCTCCAGCAGGCAGGACGAACTCTAATAACGGCTCTAACCGACGCGACTGTTGGATCTCCCTGTTCGCGGGGCGTAAGACTCATCCCTGCATCTCACCACGGATGCCACGCCGCCAGACACTGACCAGATGCCAGATGAGTTATGTGCATCTACGCGGACGACGGTGCGTATGACGGTGGCGACTTCTGAAGCAGACGCGAGTAGTTCAATCGGGAGGAGAGCGAGAAGTACGAGGACGGAGTCGGTATGAGCTGCTCCGCGCAGCAGTACGGCACTTCGACGACTTCGAGCGTACGCAAAAGAGCCAAGGATCGCGGAGAGGAGGAACGAAAAGACGTCGTCGGCGCGGCACGTCCGTGCGCCCGCATAAGAGCTTTACGTTCCGCTTTCAACGTCGAAGTCGATCTACGCCAGAAGTGCAACTGCCTTTATCGACCCCGAGCACCGCTTTCCTAGCCTTCCGCAGCCAAGCCTCTAGCTTATCCCACGCGTGACATCAGAGATCCAACATCGCTCTCCCAGAGCTGCAACCATCCTGCGGACAGTGATCACTGGCGATCTTGTATGCCTGGCCGATATCGTACGCTCGGCACCAATTAAAGACTTCGCGCCGGAAGATACGGTAGATGAGGTATACAGAGCAGGGATTCGCAACGTAGGTTGTCGTTCCCGCTGCGATGGGTCGACGATGGACCGTCGACGACGTGCCACTCGAGCTTCTGCAAAGCCAGACACGGACGCGCAACGACTGCTGTCCTCAAAGTGGTCTCGGTCTCACGTTTCGACGTGAGCAGTGCGACTGACACAATTCGTCGCGCAGTGATGCCGCCGGTCGGTGGCGCGGGTCCGGACTAGCTGCCCTTGCGTGCAGGGTGGAATGTGGGGAGTCTGCGTCCAAAGTTACAGCAGTGCAAGGCAGGACTCGCTAGAGGCCATTACTAGTTCCCGGCGCCTCGTGAATATGGCGGCATAATGTTCAGTTGTCGGCCGACATGGAGGGGCTGAACACCCGTTGCATACTGTCATTCTTGCTCCGTAAACGAGCCCAATGTCATGCCATAGATAGAAGCTATACGTGAAGGATGCATAGATTCGGATGTGGCGCCGTGCGTCGTGGGCCGAAGGGACGGTGAATGGTCCTGAAGCAAGTTTTAAGCATCGAACTTGCCGAGCGTACTAGATCTGACACTCGTCGTATAAAATATATGAAATAGAATGCGGACTGGACGACCACGAGTTTCAGCGATAAGCCGTCCGTAACTGCGAGGGCCGTAGAAGTGCTCGAGACGAAACTGGGAACCGATATTCGCTCGATCTAGTAGGGTCAAGTACGTGACAAGCCGTATTAGGACTGAGGCTGCATGACCAGTTACAGCGGTCGGTAGGTCGCCAGTGGGTCGTCATGAGGATGGTGGTGGTTCGGGTTCAAGAGTCGCTGCCGGCGTGACCGCGGTGCGTTTCGCTCTTGATCCCGCACCCCCACCATCCCGACCAAAGCGACAGACTTTGCGGACCGACGACGACGGCCCGTATCTGGATTCGTACATCCGCGGACTATGCGATAATATTACCTCTTCACTGCGCGACGTCGTCTGACAAGAACGCACTTGCGACGGCGTCGAACATGGGCGGCGACCCCTTGCTCGATCATTTCTACAAGACACATCGCATAGAATGGAAGCTCTATACTTGACTGAAGTGACTTATTGCTACGAAGTCCGTACCGTATGTTTTCAGTTATTATAGCAGAATGCTCGCGGACCGTCTGCGCAGGATTCACGCAGACCTGGTTGTTCTCCCCCCCAGAAGTTACGACGGGCCGTGAGTTGTATCCTACAGTCTGCACAGTACATGCGCTCAAGAGAAATTCTAGACAAAGGTCGTCCATGCTGTCGAGCAAATATAGCAGGCGAAAGCGACGGATAAGCATGAACAGCCTCCACCCTTCCCTGGTCTACATCATGTGCGGCTTTGTGCCATGTATTCTTGCTCGACAAGAACTTACACACTGCTCACATCAGTAGACCGCAAGCGTCTTCCCAAAAAGACTGCTTCATTACACCTCAACGTAAGTGGCCATACTTTGATGATGACAATTCTGAGCCTTCCTTAGGAGTCGTCGCCCTGCCTATCATCTTGGGTACACTCGTCACTGGGCAGTGGCTGCGCCTACGTAGGACAACCGTAACGACACGAACATAATCACCTATCCGCGCTCGTTGGACGCAGTGGGGACGGCCTCGCCACTACGCAAGCAGGCTGCTCAATGGACAAGAAGGGACGAGGTCATTTGGCCAGTAGCAAGTTGCCCTCAACGTGCGCGGTGCACGACTTGCGTGTCAAGTGGTACCGGTCTTGCACGATGGTCAGTCACTACAGCGTCCCCTAGATTATTTACGCCTCATGCGGCATCAGAAGAGCGCTACCGCATCTTCTGACCCTCTGCGCACACTACACCGTTGTGGAGCGGCTACGCTTGGAGGAGCTCGACGAGGCACTCATCTCGATTACCAACTTCACGACGCATCAGACTGCCGTGCTGTCGCGCAACAGCCCGTGTACCCCGCGTATCGTCCCCCGCTCCGCTACGAGGACATCGTTTGCAACAGTGCTGGTACATCGCAGTTGCGCGAGTTTCTTCTGTCGCTGTGGGCGAGCGAAGCGGCGCAAGAACAAGACTTTGTCTCCCGATCGCAACTTGAACGGCGCAGTCCAGACGCCTGCGAGTCGACCACGGTTCGAAAAGCTCGTGGACTGCTAAGCACTTGTTGCTGTCGCCGAAGCTCTCGCGACCGTTACGATTCGATGCGTGCTGTCCGAGACGCACCTTCACAATAGGGCAGCTCCGGAGCGTCACTTCGTACATTACAAGGACAGAGCATCGTCCGCTCTCGGGCCCCACATGGCGTTCAATCCTCGTTGCATGCGTATACCACTCTTCCGTCAAACCTGCGTCCCAAGAAAACATCAACGACGTGGTCGACCTTGCCTTTGCCCGCGTCCTGCACGCGCCACCCGAGTTGCCAACCGTGGTTGAGGACCGAAGCCTCCAACTACATCTCCAGCAGGAAACTCTGGAGCCTGACGAGCAAGGTCACTTTGTGAGTGGCGAGGGTCCGGTGGGCGACCGTCCGGCACCAAGAGGCAGGCCGTGCCGTACCTGGCGAATGTTGTACCCAACAGCTTGGACGACGTCCGGCACCGCTATACGCGACTACCTCCCAACGTGCCATACGAAGTCTATACTGGCAGGATCTGACAGAGTACGTACAGCTTTTCATCCTAGCTCTAATACGCTCGTCATTCGTGTTGTGGTGTAATCCGCTCACACGTTGTCCCAGAAGCCAGTCGGTCGAGGTTGGAAGCGCCAAGGGAAGTGGGCTGTCCATGACCGCTTCGGTGACCTAAGCTGGCGGCGAACAGCCTGGCCGTGAAGCCTCGGGTTTCTGCAGCAAGAGTACTCGGTCTCGACATGTCATTTTGTTCCCGCTCATCAAGAACGTGACGGCCGATGCCGCTAACGCCGCCGTCTCTTGAACCCCTACACCCACCATGCCGTCGCTTCTGACGCTGCCGCGGCAGGTGTACGATGCGATATTTCTTCTCTTCGATGACTTGGCAACACTCCTGGCCGCGGCATCGTCGTGCAGACGGCTGTACGACACCTACAACCCGCGCAGGAACTTCTTCCTGCTCCACGTCCTCCGCAACGCCCTGGGCGGCGACGGTGTCATCGCGGCGTCTAGGCGAAGTCTCGACGTCGTGGCCATCATAGCCAAATCCACTCGCGCCAGCGCCGACCAGGTCCTCGCCGACATCCAAGCGCTCAAGGAGGACAGGACGGACATGCCGACCACGCTCGGAGACTTCAAGATGTTCTTTGACCGCGCGTGCATCGTCCAGCAGCTCGAGGTGCTGTACAGCCGCTCGTACGTGTCCGCCGCCTTCATCGTCGTCGACGTTTTCCCCTGACTCCTTTTCGCAGTCAAAAAGACCGTCGTACGCGGACCACGAGTCGTCTGACGCCCGGAGAGAGCGACAAGTTTCGCCAGGCGGTCCACCGACTCTGGTTGCTCGGGCTGTACACCAGGACTACCGGCGTCGTCCAGGACCTATGTATGAATGCCGACACCCGGGTCCCGCTCTTCTACAGCGAGTACTCGACTCAACACGTGTACGATATACACAATGTTCTCGACTGGTTGAACGAGCAAGTGGACGAATGTCTGCCGCAGGAAGATATGCCTCATTTTCTCGGTATGCCGTCCCGTTTCCGCTACGCTTCTGGATTGTCATCCTGATGTCTCCAGGTGCGCGCCGCTACCAGTCTCTGTTTGTAGGTCCGGGGAACGTCCTCAAGGCATATCTGGAGCCGGAAAGAGCGGAGTACCATCTGCGCTATGTCCGCAACTCGCGTCTGTCTCGCGACGCATGGAAGGACGACGTCACACTCGTCTTCACCAGTCGCAAGCTGCTAAGCGCGACAACGATGCAGCTTACGATCCCGGAAGAATTCCAGCCGATTATCGTGCTCCCCGACGAACCTGGCCTCGTGTGTATGTGTCCGTACTTATATCCTCCCGAGCGTGCGCTAAACCATGTTCCATTCAGGCTGGGGTTGCGGCGCACAGCCTGGTCACCGGTTGTGGAATGCAGACAGTGCGTATCACTTCTCTGCTTTGCTCTCGTCGTGCGTGGCTAAGCATTGTCTGTAGACTGGGACTACACACCGCGCGACCTCCGGCTGGAGACTATGCTCGAGTTTCTGCCCAGCTATCTCAAGCATAACGTCTACGAGCGCCCGTTGCTGGCGCACTATCTCGGCGTCACCGACCCGCTCGGCCCAAGCTTGCGCTATGCAGCCCCTCGCAGCACGAAGAGCCGACTCGCCACCGATCCTTCCATGACCGTTGCGCGGATTCTAGAGGCGCTCTGTGACCTGCCGGGCATCGTCAACAACGTCGAGCACACCACCTACCTTGAGCAGTGCGACTTCTTCGGCATCACAAACGCCGAGCTCCTGTGCGGGCCATGCCTCCGTAACTTTGTGCAGGCCCGGTTCTGGCTCTTCTGGCAGTCCGTCAAGGTGGGCGCTGCACCGTGGGAGGCCACAAGGCAAAACTGCTGGTGCGTCACGTCTTGAGTGTACTCGTTGTTCGGGAGATGCTGATCGCTCCGTTAGGCTTGGCTACGACTGCGCGTCGCAAGCCGTCGACCCTGAGCATGCGTACGCGAAAAATGTGCGTTAGTCTCGCGCTGTTCCACGATTTCATAGCTGACATGCCGTCCGGACAGCATGCGTGTCTTAACACCTGGCGCGAGCAACAGGCGCAGGCGATCGCGATTCGTCGCGGTACATCGAGCAACGTGTAGAATGCGGTTGCAGTGGCGCGTTGTTCGCGAACCAGGATTGACACTTCACTCACGCCCATGCCTGCGCCCACCACGCCCGCTTGTCCACCTTTCCCACACACTTCACAACCGCACGGAGCGTCGAGCTGCCGCGCATATTCGTACCTTTCCTCTGTACACAAATCTCCTCGCGTCCTCTCCAGTCCACATCACATGTACATTCCAGAAACATCACTCCCTTTCTCCATACAGCGCCGCGTAGCAGAACGTTTGGCCAATCCCTTTCCATTTTCTCTCTCCGCGTCCTGTAGCATCAGCACCTTCCATCCTGCCCTCGAACCCCACCAACGTCCTGCGTTTTTCCGCACCTTTGTCTGCGGCTCGCGCCTGTCGCGAAATAGCAATATCGTCTGTTCCCTGTTCGTTTCAGGTTCCTGTTCTGTGTGTGTTTGCAGATATCGTCGCCCACACAACCATGATCTCAGATACCTAACATGGTGACCCTCTGCTATTACAGTAACTCGCGCTCTCTCACTCCCGTGGAACAGCGACGAATGTCACCGTGATCATGCCCATGATATTGGCAACATCTCCTTCGTCACATCGGCCGAATCATCCAGCTACTTAGAATATTGTCGTCGCGCTTTGGTCAGAACTTGCTTGCAATAGTCGTCCACTGTGGACGAACGAACTGACTCGGACGGACGCGACGGCCACGTGATCCTGACGTAACGCGACGTGTTGCCCGCTCTGGGAGTACCGACAAGGTGCGCGTGGCCCTATGCATGAAGCATCCCTGATTCGCAGCGCGACGACTATATATGCATGAGTGTGTAGAAGTGGTGCCGCGTTCGGCCATGGCCAGCGAGCGCAATACGCGTCCTCCGTTAACATCCAATATCCGACCGCTGCGAGCTACGATACCGCCCATCGAGTGCAGCGAGCACCGAGCAATATCCCTTGGCTGGTGACTAGCCGGATAGTTTGGGCAGCACGGTCAGGCCAATACACGCCCAAATAACGCGCCCTTGCTTTTCTTCTCAACGACGGCGTCTTTCCGCTGCTGAGCGCGTTACAACGAAGATGACTTCGACGCGTTTTGCGGCAGTATCGGCGTAGTCTACTATGAGGCCGCTCGGTACGAGCCTGCAGCGCCTTGATGTTGTGCCTGACCCGTTGCGACGAGTGTGCAGGATGCCCCTCTTCGTTCCACCGGCTCGCCCGTCATACCCGCTCTTCATCATCTACCTTCTCTCGCTCTTCCAAGCAGTGCTCGGCGTATACCTCTACGGAATCGTCAGTAGCTCTGTTTCGCCGTCGCTCGGTCCTGTGCGGGTTCTGTACATGGGACAGCTCGCATTCTACAGTGTACGCGCTTGGGTTCCTGCTCGTCCTCGCGATGACTCTCAGTCCTTGCATCTGCAAACCTCCTCTCGGCAAAGATGTCAGCTTTTTGTCTGCTCGAGTGGTCTTCGCCTGAGAGGCTCTCATTCTCTCTGTGATCGAGATGTTGCCCGAGGATACTAAATCACTCGGACTCAGCGCCGAGCGAGAGTATCATTTGCTCGCATTTATTTGGGCGCAGAAGGAGGTGTACCAGCGTGATGTCCGGAGGGCGTACCTTAGATTGCTGAAACTTCTGCAGCGCGACTGATCCAGAAGGGTTGGATGAAAGGTACGCAAGCGCCGAACTTCACATACGTAGACTCACGCATTTTCAAGTGTGGAGCCTAAGCCACAACCGGCCCTCGGATTGTGGTTCACCGTTCAGGTTTCCCTCCGCGTCTGAGCATGGCATGCCGTACATCTGGGTGTACTTGTCTCTTCGTACGTCCATCGTTCTACGAATAAAATCTTATATCTGCAACTCTGTCCTCGTGCAGGGCTCACAATTGTGGCCCTAGTTCTCAGTGGTAAGTGGATGTGTAGTATATCACTCTACGCTCACGCCTTTTAGGTCATTCCCGCGGATATGGAGCAGTCTGCGCGCTTCTCGCGTCCTCTATAAAAGAATGCTGGATTTAGTTGTGCGATCGCTTAATCGCTACTTCGACAAGACGCCCGCACGTCGCATTCTCTATCGTTTCGAATAGCGTCGATGGTGGCTTACAGGAGATGATGAACTACACGGCCTCGCAATTCATCTTGTTCATCATCGCGACTACTACTGTCACTATCAGCATCCCGCTGTTACTGATCGTGCTCGTCTTCCTCATCTGGCTTCATCTTTATGTTGCACGCGGAATAAGTCATTCAATTAACAGGGGAGCGTGCAACCTGACTATCGCAGTACATCACAGCATCGCGGTCTGAGGCTGAACCCGTCGATGAACTCGTAGCTGACATTCTGATCATCCGTCTCTAGTGATCCAGTACATTTGACGGCGACCACAAGGTGTGTACTCCTCGCGTTGGAGTTTGGACGCACAGGCTCATGTTGCATCAGGTTTCACGTCGTTTCGGAGAAGCAGCTCGACAACCTGAAGTTTCATTTCGCCTTCTATTTTAGTGCGTGATTGGACTCACTTGCTTCTACACTCGCTGATCCGGCTTCTCACAGACGTTATCTGCGATTACTGGCTGAGATACCGGTACGTGAAGTTGCGCTATATTCAAAACGGCCGCTGGCGTGACCCACCTGTAGGTTTGACATCCTCGGCGCCTGCACATTCTTTGCGTCCGAGTTGCGATCTGAGCCCGGGTCTTCCGTTAATTGTGCTCCTGTAGACGCAGGGCGTGGTAACGAGCATCTACTACGGACTGTTATACTACGTGATGGTGCGTATCGTTCTCGAGCGTGGTCGTACATTAATGTATAGCATCGCAGACCGAGAACAGCATGAATGGCGTCGAGGATTACATCGCTCTTCCCACCCGCACGCTCGCGCCGTCACGCCGTCGCACCACTCATTGAGATCATTACACAGAGTCTCCGCAGACCCTACCCGCTTTCGCGACCAGTTTGGTAACCCAGAACCATTGTTGAGGTACATTCAAGGCGAGGTAACGTGTCATTCTCTTAGTTTCACGGTCTCCGCTTATATGATAGCAGAACAAGGACTGTTCCTGCGGAGGAAATGGCTCATCGAACATTAACCCGCCCGTTGCGGAGCGTCTGGGTGGGGTTCGGCGTCGCACGACGCAGATTGCAGCGCAAGTGCAACGGCATGTTCGCGTCTGGCTTCCTCCCGCCCGAACGACTGCACAATTACCAACCCTACGAGCCGGACGCGCGGGACTTCCGCGAGCTGTGGCGCGCTCCTTGTTTCGAGGCTGACTGTGTACTCAGATGCTGGTCGAAGGCACGGAGACGGTATCTAATTAGTTTATAATACTTCCAGATCCCTACATAGATTAATAGACTCCATTTTGCGTCGAATTTGCGAGAGGATGCGGGAATGCACGCGGCGGCATGATAAAGCAGTCGCGGCGGGCGGCATAATCCGCATCTTGTCTCCGTGCTATCATACTCGCTATACACTTCTCGGTATTACACCGCTCGCTCGCTGGAAATGCCTGAGTGACTCGACGACTAAGTTGTTCACGCGTAGCGGCCCGATGTTCGTGTCGACTCGTGACGACGACGACTTCAAGCCGGAGAGGTCGTCGCCGAAGGCGGCCTTACCAACGAGGACTTCCAGCGTCGACGGGCGAAGCCTTTGACGCAACGTGCAACTCAGTATCCCAGAAGACGACGACCACATCAACCAGTCTATGTTCTCATGCATAGTGTGGAGAGCCGCCTGTGCGACAACCGAGCACGCGCTGACCAAGCTCATGCGTTTCGACGGCAATAAGGGCAATATCAACGCTCTTTCACCATGGGAGGCGCGGCGCTCTTGTAAGGCGAGTCTTACAAGCGCTCGTGTGCGAGACCGTGACTGACTCTCTACTCAGATGCTGCTCGAACACGGCATTGACGGCGGGAGACAAGGATGCGCATACAACATCCGCTCACTGTGCACTACATCTAGGTTGCTATGCACCCATTCCGCTCCAAATTTTGGAGAAGATTCCTAAATGCACGCCGAGGCGTGATATAGCAGTCGGCACAATCCTCATCCTCATCCTCCCGACATGCGCTTCCGCTTTTCAGAACACAACACCGCTGGCGCTCATTGCTTGGCCTACTCGGCGAGGAGTTGGTTCATACTCAGGAGCAGAGCTTCTGCTCGCTGGTCTCGAACGCAGCATGATGATCGTGATTTTCAACAACGACATCAAGCTGAAGCGCCCTCGCCGAAAATGGATGCAGAAGTGAGGGCGACTTCAATCTCGACGTTGGTGTTGACGCGCTGACGAGCGAAACCTTCGACGCAGCGCGAGACTGAGCGCACAGCGGTTGCTTTGGACGACAGAGAGCACAAATTTGCACCTGCGAGAACACTGTACCTGGGCCAGCGCCAGCGCCGCCGAAGCTGTACGTGCATACCTCTTCCCAGATGAGACTCAGCTGACCCATATGCCGTTCTAGCCAGTCTGCTATACATGTGGCGCGTTGGCGGATATGACGGGGTACGTATTTGGCACGTCTAGCTCGTCCCATATCTTAATAGCAGAGCATTCACAATCGCTAACACTGTGTAGCTCAGGTCTCTTTGACTTCATACGGCCTCGACGAACACGGCGTGGCCTGCTAAGCACTTGTCGCTGTCGCCCAACCTCTCGCGACTGTTGCGTGCGATGGGTGCTATCCGAGATGCGCCTTCACGACAGGGCAACTCTAGAGCGTCACTTCGTACAGTACGGGGACTGAGTATCGTCCGATCTCGCGGCGCCAGGGAAGTGGACTGTCTATGACCGCTCGGGCAACCTGAGCTGGCGGCCAACAGCCTGGCCGTGAAGCCTCCGAATCCTGCAGCAATTGTACTCGGTCTCGACATATTATTTTGTTCCCGCGCGTAAGAACGCGACGGCTGATCCCGTTAACGTCGACGTCTCTTGAACCCGACGCCCACCATGCCATTACTTCTGTCGCTCCCGCCGGAAATGCTCGACGCCATCTTCATGTGCTTTGACGACCTGGCAGCCGTCCTGGCCACGGCATCCTCGTGTAGACGGCTACACGGTATCTATCACCCGCGCAGGAACTTCATCCTGCCGCGCGTCTTCCGCAACGCCCTGGGCGGCGACGGCGTCATCGCGGCGTCCTGGCGAACTCTTGATGTCGAGGCCATCCTACCCAATCACACCTTCGCCGTCACCAACCAGGTCCTCGCCGACGTCCAGGCGCTCAAGGAGAACAAGACGGACGTGCCTAGCACGCTCGAAGACTGCAAGGTTCTGTTTGACCGCGCGCGCGTCGTCCAGCAGCTCGAGGTGCTCTACAGCCGCTCGTACGTGTCCGCCGCCTTCATCGTCGTCGACGTTTTCCCCCTGACTCCTTTTCGCAGCCAAAAAGACCGTCGTACGCGCACCACGAGTCGTCTGACGCCCGGAGAAAGCGACAAGTTTCGCCAGGCGGTCCACCGACTCTGGTTGCTCGGGCTGTACACCAGGACCACCGGCATCGTCCAGGACCTTTGCACGAATGCCGCCACGCGTGTCCCGCTTTTCTACAGCGAGTACTCGGCCCAAGATGTGTACGACATACACAATATCCTCGACTGGTTGGACGAGCAGGTGGACGAATCTCTGGCGCCGCAAGAAACGCGTCGGTTTCTCGGTATGCCGTTCCGTCTCCTCTACGCTTCTGGATTGTCATCCTGACGGCGCCAGGTGCGCGCCGCTTCCGGTCTCTGTTCGCAGGTCCAGGGAATATCCTCAAGGCTTACATCGAGCCGGAAAGAGCGGAGCATCATCTGCGCTGCGACGGCCCCTCGCGCCTATCGCGCGACGCATGGAAGGACGACGTCCGCCTGGTCTTCATCCGTCTCCAGCTCCTGGACGAAACGGCGGCGAAGCTCACAATCCCGGACGGGATCCAGCCGA
Source organism: Exidia glandulosa HHB12029 (assembly GCA_001632375.1). NCBI lineage: Eukaryota > Fungi > Basidiomycota > Agaricomycetes > Auriculariales > Exidiaceae > Exidia > Exidia glandulosa. Next base: position 95,959 of record KV425996.1, read on the forward strand.
TTATCGTGCTCCCCGAGGAAGCCGGTATCGCATGTGAGTGTCTGTAATAATCTTGTCTCCGAGCCTGTGCTGATGCGTCTATGGCTCAGGTTCCCGCTGCGGCGCACGTCCCGGACTCCGCCTCTGGAATGGGGCTAGTGCGTGGTTCTTCTTTTGCCTTCGTCGCGCACTGAGCGTCCTTGACAGACTGGGATTACCCGCCCTGCCGCCTTCGACCCGAGATGGTACTCGAGCTCCTGCCCGGCAACCTCAAGAACAACTGCTACGAGCGCACGCTGCTGGCGCACTACCTCGGCATCACCGACTCCCTTGGCGCGACGTTCTTCTGGGACACCCCTCGCTGGAAGCAGACAGACACGATGGCCAAGAACCTGCTCACCACCGCCGCCCCGCCCATGACTGCTGCGCAAATTCTCCAGGCGCTCTGCGACCTTCCATCCCTCCTCGACGCCGAGCACAGGTCTTACATTCAGAATTGCGCCTTCTCCGGTGTCACGAATGCGGACCTTCTCTGCGGAGGATGTCTCATCGAACTGGTCAAGGCTCGGCTCTGGGTCTTTTGGGTAGATGTGAAGTTGCGCGCGACGCCGAAGGAGGATGGCAAGAAACCGAACTGCCCGTGCGTCCCGTGCTTCACCTACTTCTCGTTTGCAGATGGCTGATACCTACGCATCAGGCATGGGTACAACTGCGCGTCACAGGCCCTCAAGATGGAGCACGCTTACGATCTTAATGTGTGTTGCTCTCTTGCCCTGCATTACACGACGCTATCTGACAGTGCGCCGCTCAGCACGCATGCCCCGATGACATCAACACCTGGCAAGAGATGCGGGCGGCAGACGCGCTCGTGGACGCGAAATGCCGCAACTCCCGCAGCTCGCGCAAACGGCGCGCGAGGTAGAATCCCATGACAGTGGCGAGGGTGGCGGTGCGCTAGACGAAGATGACGGCGCGCTGTCCGCGATCCAGAATGAGCGTCCACATACCCCTTTCTCTGCACATGCTTTTTATTCTTTCCGCATCACACCCAGTTCATTCCACACATACAAACCACAAGCATCCTTCCCTACTCCATACCGCCCTGCGTCGCGGAACATCCGGCTTTTCCTTCTCTATTTTCCGTCCAGTCTCGCGCGTACCTGTATCATCACTGCGCTCAAACCCCACCAACCTCCTATGCGCTTGTCTGCTTTCCGGCGCCCCCATCACCCTTTGTCTGTGTCACGAAATAGAACAAATTGTTTTCTCCTGGAATCTTTTCGTTCTCTAGCGTGAACAAGGTCCTGTCGTGAGCGTATCGGGAGGAAAACGGAATTCGCCTTTCCGCTTTCGCTCGTCTCGCTCGCGCTCGCTCTCCGTTTTCACCAACCCACCAACCCATCCCTCTTGTTCTTTCTCAGCGTCCGGCGCAGTTGGTTGGTTGTTTCCCGATGCGTCGCACGGTCGAAGACCCCGCTGCCAGCCGTCCCTCCCGACTTCACACACAGGCGGCCACGGACCCGCTATCACGCCCGCTCGCCTACTTCCCGGTGCAGCGGCCGTTCGTCATCTGCAGGGTCTTCAGCCCAACACACTCCCGAGATTTCCGCACAGGTCTGAGATCTCGGTTTGACCGCCTTTGCGTCAGCGGAGCACTCACTGCACGACAAGAGCTATTATTCTGTCAACATTCGTTCGCGGAGAACATCTTCGTCTGTTCAATCATGTCGGATGGTCTGGGAATATTTCTGAGCGTGTCTTACCGTACTGCTCATCATACGGTGACGCGCAGGATCGTCTGGGAGGGCAGGAAGGACTCGGAGGAAAGTTTAAGCCTAGCTGGGCAGGGACCCGGAAGAATGCTAGCCCTCAGCGCGCGTACATATCTTGTAGTCACCTTGTCTCTAATATAATGTCTTATTCGGTTGGCGGCCGATCTGGAGTCTTGAGGTTGGTGCTGAAGCTTACGGATGTCTCCCGGAACGCCGTGAATTGAACTGCTCGGTACGGGGGTTCCTGTTTAAACTGAGCACTGAGAGACGTATTATATATACTCTGTGGTCGCTAAGAGCGACGGAAATAAAATGAGAATACTAAAACCGAAACCATGATACGAAATGTGTGCATGTGAACAAGAGAACGGATGAGGAAACGAGACGCGACGGGAAATAGTACAAGAACAACGCAGAATCCCCAATGGCATCCTGTTGCTGTGCATATGCGCACTGCTGCGAATTCAGCGCGTCATTTTCGGGGGTAGTTGAAATGTGACCGTCCCCGGTCACGAGCGGGTGTGCGAAGGAACAGCAATGATAGGCGCGACCTGGAGCTTGGACTTTGAGCGAGGTGGAGACTCGAGCCAGAACGAGGGACGAATGATGATGAGAATTGAGAAAGTCGGGCGGTCGGGAGTGAAGTCGTCGACGCTAGACCTGGTAAGTGGAACAAGGAGCCATATGGCTCTGCGCGTCTAGAAACGCCTGCAGGCCTTATGCGTCCGAATCGCGAGGGTCTTTCTTGTGAGTGACGGTAGCTGCCGTTGACGCGCAGGGACGCGTTTCCCGGGCCATAATTTGAGACCCGAGACTGGTAGTAGTGTCGATAGTTGCTGGGCACGCGCAGCGACGTGAATTGTCCCATAACCGGCTCGGGCCGGGAAATGTACTGCCCCAGCCCCTCGCGGTATCCTCTGCTTCGCATCATCTGTTCTATCACTCAATGAAGAGGGAATGATAATAGGGATGGCTTTTGAAGCCATCTAGAGAGTCGCGATTGGGTCGTGATACGGTATACCTGCGCCGCAATCGGAACTCCGGAGCTCCGGGGTCCCACAACATCTGGGGACTGAGCTGCGGCCCACACGATCTCGATCCACTTCTCTGTACGGGACAGCCGTCAGCTGCGCCGAATGTCAGTCACTGTGAGCTCCACCTTTCGCTTAGCTTAAGCTTTCATTCAAGACACGCGGCTGCCGCGGGCATTCTCAGACAGGTTAGAAGCCTGAGTGGGTTATGCACAGATCTATGCAAAGAGATCGTGCGGCTTCGAAGACTTGAATCAACGGCGGGCGATATAATGAAATAGGAAGACGAAGAAAGGTACGTTTACAAGTGGATTTCGGATCTCGCTGAATCGAGTGCCAGCATTTTTACTCCACCATTTCTAAGAGATAGACATCTGCGTGAGAGCCATGCATGGAAGGGAGCTATACACTCTTCCGCTGCAGAGCAAATGATATGAGCTTCATCTTTGATATACATCCTAATTAGATTCGTGGTCGGTGGGACATCAATGAACAGCCATTCCTCCTCAGAGCATAAACAGATGTATAGACCGCATAAGGTGTGTATACAGCACGTAAATACATGAAGCGAGATCTGTTCAGAGGAATCTTTCTCGCCGATGATTCCCGCTTAATCGCGAACCTCAGACGTCATCCGGAGAGCTGTTGTTCCCTTACCACTAGTACTCGCTTCGTGACTACACGCTAGTCACTGAGAGTAGCAAGCGTTCTATAGGCAGGCAGCGAGAGCAAGCGTGGAACCAACTTGAGGGCCGAAACACGCTTGCTTCCGCTCCGCCCAAGTCACGTGAACCTCATTTGCCAGCGATCGCAAGGCAGGTAAATATGAGATTGTCCCAGACGATCCCGCTTGAGCCTCCATCGCGCGCGCCATTGCCTCTCGACTTCAGCTCACGGACAGTGCGGACTCGGGGGCAATGTAGCGGTGATCGTGAACGCTCAAGCCGCGTGTTGTCTTCCAATGCACCTTTCACTCTTCCATAGCATCGCATCTCCACACTAACTATGCATATCATCCGAGTCGTCCTCCTTGCTCTCGCCTCTAGCGCGCTCGCTAGCGGTGTCACAAGGAAGCACCCTCGTCACCTACTCGTCCGCCTACAACAGTTCTCTCGCTCTCTCCTCTCCTCCAGAGCATGCTCCGGCGGCGCAAACCAAGTACGATTGGGAGACTTTCACCGACGTCGTCGTCTTTCCGTGGCTGGGCGGCATCCCGTCCGTCCACTGGAACTCGAGCGCGGGACGTGTTGGAGACTGGGTTGGGGGAGCGCTAGCTTGGCAAGACGAAGATAATTACTACCGAACGTGCGGTTCACTGCAATTTATAACTCGAGAGCACGTCTCCCGTGCTTATCGGACAATGTAGATTGTGACTTTACTGCAGTGCCGTTAGGATACCTTCAACATCGCGGAGAAGGCAATGGTTCGCCTAACAAACGACAAGGCAGTCAATTTGGGCGCTGTACAGGCCACGTTCACGCACCTGAATAAGCACCGGTGCGGTTCTAAGCCCATGATCACCCGGTTCCGCACAAGCTCGAGCGGTACTTTTGCGACTGCATCTGCTACTGCACGGAAAATTTGAGAAAACCAAAACTGTACAACCATCGTAATATACAACACATGTGGCTTGTCGAACTGTTCACTCCTCATTGTCGCCAAACGTCTTCTTGATCACCTCCGCGAAAATCGCGATCGCCTTGACCATCTCCTCCTCCTAGAGTGACATTAGCCAAGCTACTTTCTTTGCTGACCAGAGAAAAGAGAACTTACGTCCGAATAACTGAACGCGATTCTGAAATGGCCTTGTCCCTTCAACGCCGCGGCGTTGAAATACCATCCAGGCGTCACGAGTAACCCGTTCTCTGCCAAGTCGACCCAGATGGACCGTTCGAGCTCGTCGATTTCGGTGGGAGTAGATGGGTGTGCGGGGTGGGAGGTTAGGTGGAGTTTGATCTGCACGTCATGTGCGTCAGTCGGGGTTGGGATGGAGAGACGAAGAAAGAGACGGACCCAGATGAACATCCCTCCGACAGGCGGGACGAACTCGAACAACGGCTTCGAATCTTTTGAACTCGACGCGACCAGGACTGTACTAGTCGAATTTCCCTCTTCGCGCGGTGTAAGAACGAACGTCCGCGCCAATGCGTCGATGGTAAAGTTCCGTCGAATCGTGTACTGCGCTCTCAGACCTGGTACGCATCAGCGTCAGCGGGTTTAGTGCTCTCAGGTAAACAGTACAAACCGCGTAACCACCGTAAGTAGCCGTCGACGCCCTTCCATTGCTGTGTTAACAACGAACCGACGAGCGCTTGACCGAACCCATTGGGGTTTGTGCTCGTCTCGGCTTGGCGCTCGAAGCGTTCGGCGAAGAGTGGGGAGCAGGTGTACCAGCCCAGTCGGGCCCCGGGTGCAATCGTCTAGAGAAGCGAACGAACGTCAGAGGAGGGGAGAGGAGAGGAGGAGAGGCGGAGATGGACTTTGGAGAACGAATCGAGACGGATGACCCGTCCTTGATAGTCGAATTTAAGGAACGACGGCGCGAGTTTCGAGAGGAAGGCTTGGTCGTCCACAGCATCAGTTGTAGATGTGGATGCGGTACGGTGTTGAGGCAAGACGTAGGGTTCTTGTTGGAGGAAGTAGTACGGGTCGTCCTCGACGATTATGATATCTACGGTGGAGAGGGACGCAGAATGTGAGTTTAGAGTGGTATGAAGTGGCCAACGAGAAGGTACGCACCGTACTCGACGCATATGTCGTATATCGACTTCTTCCGTTCTGCTCCCATTGTCTGGACGGTACTCAGTACGACCCTCGTACATCATCCTTCGAAGAAGGGGGGACGTACAGTACCGCAAGGATTGTGACCCACAGGCACGGTGTACAGTACATGCGGACTACACACACGTCTGAGATCAGAAACGGCATACTGGAGAGTGACAGTAGCAGCATACCGTTTCATCCCACCATGTGCCGCCTCGTCCCATCCCGCGCACACACGGCGCAAATCCTCCGCACTCAAGCCCTGAGCGTCGATCTTGATAGGAACAGGTTTTACGCCGTGAGGTACTGCGGTAGCCTGGGCAGAGGGGTAGGTGAACTCTTCTGTGAAGTAGCCTTGGCCAGGGTTGAACAGCGTGTCGACAATGATAGACCACCTCCCGCTGGATTAAGCACGTAGTACGAAGAAACCAGAATATAACTCACGCGTCTGTGTTACCAGCGTGAGTATAAGTAACAAAGTCCGCGTAGGCAGGTTTGAAGACGCGAGTTGTAAAGTCGCGAATGAAGGTTCGTAACGGCGCAATGCCCATCGCAAGCGTGTACTGTAGCGCGCTTGCGAGGTTGATATCCCCGCCGTACTTCTGAATGTCCGCAACGCCGTGCGACGCGTTCGTACGGGTTCCTTCAGGTGCGTCATGCAAAGGAAACGCGTCGGGTGCGTAGACATTTGCGCTGATAGATTCAAATGGGAAATATCCTGGGTGCGGAAAGCCTATGTCGCGCGCGTTAAAAATCAACCATGAAAGACAAGATAGCTTGTGTACCTCCACCGAGCGATATGATACCAGGCTTGCCCATGTACTTGATGAGCGACTTAAGCGGCGAGCTCTCGCGTGCGCGGGCCAGGTCAGACAGGTGGTGCGAGTGGTCGAGCGCCTTAGGAACTGTCGCAGCGGACATTGTGCGTGAACGCCGCGGATGGCTCGTAGATGGTAAGAGTCAAGCCTGGCGATGGCGCGTCGCGTCGGATGCACATCCGACGATTTGTAGATCCGGAACTCCGGCACGGTGACCGACGCCTGTCGGTCCGCGTCCCGAGCAACGATGTTCTCACTTATTTCCGGCATAGAAAGGGTACTGTACATCGATAATGAATAATCTGTCACGGCTCCAGTCCGTGAAGCTCGCCACGAACTTCTAACAGTATCTCAGAGGTCCTGCAGAGGCGATGGTATAGCTCGAGACGCGCGAAATGTCATACCGCGTTGTCACACCACGCTGCCCAGTGCTCGAGTCCAATCCACCCGCCGTCATGCACTTTGAGACTATACAAGTTCCACTACCCTATAGTATAGAAAGCCTGCGTCCGTCCGGCTGTGCTCCCAGATTGAACGAGCTGGCCGCTTTCTCACGCTGAGCAGCCTCAAAACGCTTCGTCGTCATCTTCAGCTCGTAGAGCGTCTGCAGAATACCATCGTACGACGTTGGCGGCGGGATAGAAAGCAAAAGCAGCTTGGTGAGAAATTCGTGAGGGATGATGAGGTTCGTTGGCTGCTCGCCGGACACTGGCAGCTTGGGAGCAGTCTGAACCGGCTCTGTCGTCCCGCTCAGTTTCTTGCCGTTGCCGCCCTTCTTCTTGCTCTTGGCGCCGACGTGGCAGCCGCTCTCAGTCTCGCCCTTGTTTCGCTGTGGCGCGAGCGGGGTCTCGAATGGGGGCTTGACCTCGCTCTTGGACACGTCGGCGCCGTCCTTCGCCTGAGGGCGCACTGCCTCGCTGACCGCAGCAGCCCTATCGTCCAGCAGCTTGAGGAAGAAGTCGATGAGGATCTTGCAGTCCTCGATCTGAAACCAGAACATCGGCATCAGGAAATTAGGACGAACCTTATATTACCAGGTGTCGGCTGACCAGTTCTCATATCCCTTACCAGATCTCAAATCGCTTGTATGCCCCACCAAATCTTATATTGCCTTGTCAGATATTTTTTAACTTAGCAGATTGCCGTCAGGCAGACATGCGACTCGTAAGGCCGATATCAGGCCGATGTCAGAACGCCGACCAGCCGGTCAGGTCAAATCAGGTTCATATCTTGCAGAGTTCACTGTGACCAGGCCTGTGTCAGCGGAAGGTCTGCCAGAAAGTCCAGTGATCAGATTTATGGCAGAACCTCAGCAGAACTCATCTGCCAGAGCTGATGTAAGCCCACCTAATAGGACCGATGGTCGGCTGCTCATTGGTTGCTTTACGGGGATATCGGCCAGGAACGGAGATACGGAGCAAAACACGTTGTATTCAAGCTACTACTCCCGCAAGATAGATATACAGCGACGGGATGGAGGCATCCCGACCTAATGCGAAAGCATACATACCACCAAGGCACTGAGAAGCGGTCAGAGAGAGCGCAGGCATACGCAACCATCGCCCAACGAGCATATACTGGAATAGCTGTGATAGCGTTAGTACACCTATGAACGGCAAAAGCGCGAGTGAATAAAACGTACAGGCTAGAGACTGAGGAGCTCGCAGTCCAGGCCAAGAAAAGTGTACAGAGCACACTAAGCGGATAGCACGATGAGAATGGAGCAGGGAGTATGAGGACGCACCGTTATAAGTCTTCCACCAGAACGTCGGGACAGCACGCAACTGGTCAGGAAAGGCGCACTGGAACGAATTATAATGGCTCACCATGTCCGGTAGTAACAGCCCGGGCCGGGAGGAGAGCTCGGTGCGATGGCAGATGATCTATAGGCATGTGTCAGAAAGAAAAAGTCGAGCCCGGCCCGCATAACGCACATGTAAACAAATGGAGGAATGACAACCCCTGCTGCAGATTACGGTTAGTGCGATGAACTGACACAGCGTGGAAACGTACCGATGAGACAGCGTGGAGTGGATACAGTCAGTGTAAGCGTTAGCAGCCCAGCGACGACGCAAGTGCAGAGAACGTAAAATTTAGCCTTGAGCGTGACGGCGCCGCGGGCGGGGGATGGGATGGGATGCGCTGATGGACGGGCACGAGCTGAGCGTCAGAGGGTTAGGATGGGACGGGCCAGCCGACGGGAGCCTGAGCGGGCCAAGACGCGGCATGCATGTGAGGATGCGGTGGGAGTACCGGGCGCACGCTGCGATGTGGGCGCATCAGCAAGTGCACGGGCAGGCGCGATGATAAGGAAAATTGGCGAGCGGGCGCGTTAGAGGACGCACCGTGCGGCTGACGCAGCGCGGACGGCCCAAGTCGTCTAGAAAACTCGAGTGCGCGCGGAGCGATGGCGGACTCGTCGATTCGCCGGTGAAGGGAAGTGGAAGAGGACGAACGGCGGAGTTGAAAATCTAGGTTCACTGTATAGTCCGGCTCACGTGCTGCGTCGGCTTGCTCGGCACCCGGCGATCTCGGCGGCCGGCCACAACTGGACAATACTTGTCGAGAACTAAGATATAGCAAATACACGAAAAGCAAGCGAACAACACATCGGGGTACTATAATGAAAGTATTGGGAATACTTCGATATTCGTGTGCCATGCATTATCTCTCCCGGATCGAGGTGCACCGGCGGCACTTCCATCCTGCATGCTGGATCGCGCACGGCGAGGTGCTAAGTCCCCAGTCCCCAGCCAGAGGTAGCTTGATAAGGTGTTCATGAGGCAGATTGGCTCTCATATCGCCAGGCTTTGAGATATATAAGCCATGGCAGCTCTACGTGCGGCTGATATGGCCTTGTCAGGTTTCGTCAGCACCCGTCAGCCAGGCTGAGACTGGTCTTCCCGATCTCAGGACTGCAAGAATCTGACTTCACCAGATATCAAATTACAATATTCCATTTCGCTTACGAGTCGACATATGTATAGGTCAGTTGTTTCCCGATTTCCTGATGTCGGGAATTGCGCGTCCTCCTGACTCGGAATCTCGAGGTATACGTCCTTCCGGGTCGACGGCACCTCCTTGTCCGCGGCACGCGGCACTTGAAGATCTCGGCTCTCCACTCTGTCCTCTCGCCCGGGCTGGTCGCGCCGGACAGATTCGCGATGCTTCCCGAGCGCATTCATCTTGTCCCGAACCCGAATAGCTGCCCGTGTGACGACCTCAGTCTGCGGGTATGCAACGTCGCTCTGTTTCTTACTCTCGAACTTCCTCTCGGCGTTGCGCGTCGACGGAACTTTCGCGGCGGCGATGTCGACGTCTTTGCGCACCGCGTCAACCTTGGCTAGTTGAGTGGATAGGACTGGCTGGTCGTGCGGCTTCGGGAGCACTCGGCGAGTAGGTGGATGCGTATAGGCTGTGCGGGGAGACGAGGTGGACTGGAAAGTCTTAGCAACGCTCTTGATTTGAGCCGTCTGCTTCGCTGCGTTGCCATCCTGAGATCAAAAATACGACTTGAGCAAGAAATGTCAAAGCGACGATGGGAAACCCTTACGTATGCCTGGGGTTTCACTTCAAATACCTTCTGCTGGTCGCCAACCTTTGGACGGGGAGGTTTGTTCTTAGCCAATGCCTGAGGTAAGAGGTCCTGTCCAACGCGAGGCGAGGACTGCCGCCTATACGATTGGGGAGAAACAGGACCTGTGGCAAACAGTCGAGAAACGTCGATTGAGCGGACCCTGATGGGGAGCTGTGGAAGACAGTGGGGTGAGCGGGATGAGGATACTCGAGCAGGTGACGAGCGCACCATCTCGGTCTCGGGGGCGTCTATCGTGGCCTTGATCGTATCCCGCTTGACCTTGTACGCCGAGTCCGCAGCTGTCCTGCTCGCACAGCCCGCCACGCTGATATGTCTGGAACTGGGCAGTGATATCGGTCTATTTGCCTTCGTCACTGAACTTCCAACTTCTAGGCGGCCAAGAACGCCATGAACTGTACGGGTTACGAATGAGACTGCGCCGTAAGGACCTGCGGCACTGCTAACCTGTAATCTCCCGAGACACGGACAGGCGAGACGGCGTCGATCTGGAAAGTCGGGGAGCTTCAGAACCCTGAACTCAGAGGCGTGAGTACCTGACGAACGAGTAGAGATCACGTCAACGTACCTCGCTGGTGGAAGCGTACGCGAGAACAACGTCCCAATTCCCAACAGCGACATCGACATCGGGGTTGTCGCGCAGGACGTTTTCGAGGGCTTCATCAAGGAGATCATGCTGCTCTGCAACAAGGTCATTGCTGGAGTCTTCTGATTCTGAGCAGGAGGGGCCAAATCTTGAGGACAATGCTAGATGATGTGCCGTATAGTTGCGTCCCGTAGACCACGGGATGGGCGCAAAGTTGCTGTCGTTGGGAAAGGACGCTTGGGAACGTCGCCGGGGCTAGAGCAAATGAGATATGGAGAGAACCACTGAGTTGCACGCACCTTGTCCTTTGGAGGGCTACGGCTACCATCAGACTTGTGCGGTGCGGGCATTCGGAGTGTGCGCGCTAAGCGACGCATAAGCGAGCGCTTCTTCATCGCCACCACGCGCATGATGATGCTGTATTGCGGCTGGCAGTGCTCTTCCCAAGACTCGGGACCCCTCCTGGTCATCCACGGGCGATTCTGAGTGCGTTTGACTTCCTACAGTGTCGTTATATAAGACTGCGTTTGCCACGTGAACTACCCTGCGCTCCGACGTACCACGTGAGCCGCAGCCCCAACACCTCGTACTTGAGCTCCAACTTGACCTTGCGCGGACGAAACGCGCCGGTAGGTGATGCCGGACCACCAGGATCCGCACCGCGTCGTCTGGTAGATAATGACAAGGTTGTTGGCGTCTATCGGATACAGCTGGCAGTAGTGTGCCACGATCAAATCGCCGTGCTCGACCAAGTAGTTCTCGAAGCCCCTCGTTCTCGGGTCCCTATGCTCGACGCGCTTCGGGCCGCAGAATGCAAGGAAGGCAGCGCTTTCCTCTTCTTCTGCGCGCTCGGCGCTCATGTCGATGGTCAGTAGCCTGTGCCGCAGAGTCAATGACATTGAGATACCAAACACCAACGGTATACTCACGGCAGCTGAGGTAGTGGCGGCAGTTGAAGGTTGGCCGCAACGTGGACCGAACACGAATCAGACGAGCGGATAATGTCGTTCTGGTTCATCTCGTCCAATCCCTGCCTCGTGGCCTAGGCATGGAAGGAAGGTCCAGATCTTCGGGAGGCTCATAAACGCTGAAAAGCTGGGAAAGAATTAGGCAAGGAGGGATTCGTATGTGCGGCGAGAGCTTACAGCTTGGAAGCGGCCACCGTCGAAGTACCCGCAATCGCCTTCAACCCCGCCTCGCTCTTCTATCAAGGACGGGTGCCATAACGCATGGCCCTGCGCCGCGATTTGCAATGCTCGGCTGAACTGGATTGCAGTCGAGTCGAGAACGTTTGGGTCGTTGGAGAAAGATGCAGTACTAGACATGGCGGCTTGCAGGAGGATCGAACCAGGTGGGACGTAGGCAGTCGTATTCTTTTAAGCTGGAATGCACAGCCCAACACAGCGGCCGAACACAGCGTAACATAGAGAATGCCTGCGGGCGTGCCGTGCGCCATGCTGGAGGCACGAGGCTGGAAGTCCAGTGAGACTCGGAGCCGCTTCTTCGAGTTACTGAGCTTCCTATCAGGGTCACGAACAGTTCGGTTTCTATGCAAGCCACATTCGGAGAAAATACGCGTGGGATCGGGGCCGGGGAGGGACACGTATAGGAGATGAGCAACGTGCTGCAGAGCCAGATGTTGAAAGCCGGTGTCTGGCTTAGAGGCGGCAGAATTCAAGTACGTCCTCCCGAGAGAGAGAGAGAGAAATCAGCGCCAGAGCATGCGACATCAGTCGACCGTATGCGTGAACCAAGTCGTCAGAGCCTAGGAATTCCCGTTTCAGGTCCTTGCGACGCAGCAAAGGTCAACAGGACTGCAGAAGGCGTACAGCGAGTCGAATACGGGTGGGCTGGGCAGCAGCCTGAGGCCAACGTCCCCAGTGCTCGGATCGAAAGACGCAAACGTGTGCGGTGCTCGCACTGGCAGCAAGCGAACGATCCATCGGCCTTTGCCCGTCGCAGCAGAATACAGGCAGCACAAGCTTTAGATTTGAACTTATCCGATAGCAACAGCGTAATCATGCCACGCAACAGGCGCCTGTAGCCAGCGGGCGTCTGGCGCGAAATATGCGCAGCGTAGGTGCGGGCGCGGGCGCGGGCGCGGGCGCGGTGAGCTCCGTGTACAGCAGCCTCCCGGGGATGCTTTCGGCAACGGCAAGAAGACAGAGAAGTCCGCACTAGCAGCTACTGGAAACTTGCGATAGATAGCGGTCGTTGTCAAGTCGTTGCTCTCCGACGCTGCGCACGAGCTTCCGAGCGCTTGTAGCATCAACAGTGCCGCGTAAGCACCGTTAGAGTGTCTACGCGATGTCCGTTTGGGGTTTCACCAAATGGTAGTACACGGCCTGGGCAGTCACGTCGTAGCCTGCGAATCGCCGCGGGTGATCTGAGTCTGACTGTTCAATCTCCGCGGACAACGAAGGTGAACATACTATGCGAATATCGATACCGAGTCCTCGCTTTCCAAGCTGAGGATGTTGAAGTAACGTTACAGTCTTACAGATATATCCAATCCGGCAGCGTAGTAAACAGCACTAAAAATAGTCTCGAGATTTCATACTGCCCAACGATGTCCGGCAAACACGGCTTGGAAGAGCAGCTCGCCTGCGGAATCTCGCTAATTCTTACACTGTTTATATTGCTGCAGCTTACCATGGCTGTAGGGCTGTTTGGTACTACGTAGTTTATGAATGCTGACTGAACGACTGCTCGCGCATGCAGAGTGGCTGTCTCCCGCGGGGGGACTTCTCCATGTGTTTACTAGTCACATATCCCATCCCTGTCTTGGGCACCCTGCCAGACGGCGCCCATCAAAATCTGTGATTTTGACTCGCACTCTCTGGGCGCAGCAATGTTCTCTGAAAGCGCTGCAGAACCGCTGCAGTCCCGGAGCTTGTGGTGGCACTGCTCGCAACGCGACGAACTTATCAAAATGGATGATGATCGAGGTACCCCACCTCAGCATTCCTTCTCTACTTTCTTCTTCGGTCTGCCTTTCTCCCTTCCCTTTCTCAGCCTGCTTCTTGATTCATTTCGTCTCAACTTATCTCATTTATTATGTTCGTCTTTCAGGCCGTCCTGGTCGCGCTCGGTTTGGTTCAAGTCGGTTTTGCGACGCCTATTCCGGCCAGGTTCGACAAGCTCCAGTTGCACAGCTATATCGCATGGCACGAGCGCGAGGGCACTCCGTACACGACTGAGACTCATCATGCCGAGCAGTACGTTGAATTTACTCAATCCGTTCAGTCAATGCTGGCTCACGACTTGCCCTTGCAAAGATTACGCCGTCGCGCAGAGGCATGGAGTGCGACCCATCCGGGGCTGCAGGACGCCATAGACGCTGCGGTACGCGCATCGGCTGGGAAGACGCACTACTTCTGGTCTGGACGCACGCTGCCCGCGCTCAGCGACGACGATTGGGTTTTCGAACCGGCGCAAAAAATTGCCAAGCAGCGTGGAGGCACGACACTCGAGATCACGCTCGACGACGGCCACGTCGACATGCCTATACCGCGCGGCCCCGACAAGGACGCGAAGACCATCTGGCAGTACGCATCGGATGCATATGCGGGCGCGAGCAAAGGCGACGTATATTTCCTCAAGGGCGAGGTTCTGCGCGGCGGCAGTGTATGGGAGGTCCACGTGAGTTGCTTGATTCATATGCACGGCAATCAAGGGCCTATATTGAATGTGCTGGACACAGGAATACCCGCGCCTGAAGAAGAACCCCGCCGTCAAGCGTGTCTTCCAGATCCTTCTGCACAAGAACTCGCAGGATCCACCTGTTCAGATTTTCCCAGAGCCTAAGGGCTGCGATGGTGTCACCTTCATCGACAAGCAGATCGACTGCCCCGCAGCAGCCAAGCTTTATTACGGCTCCATTCAGGCCCCGGCCGTGTCGGCAAAGACGAACATCGCGACCGAGACTACGGTCAAGGTCTCCGGTGCGAACGTCCCCGGCGTCGTCCGCGACTGCACAGAGCTCGTCACTGCAGACATGGTGTCCGAGCTCTTCCGGACGTCCGGCGTCTGCGAGGCGGCTACGGCTAAGGGCAATGGTGGCAAGGTCATGAGCGAGGTCAAGAAGCTGATAGACTCGGCGACCAACCGCAACTACGTGCAGCGTCGAGGACTGTTCAAGGTCAAGCAGCGCGTTCTCGACACGCCCATCATGCCCGCCCTTATCAAAACCCTCCTTGACTCCGTATGTCTTCCCAACATTTCCTTTGGGGGTCGTACTGATTAGACCGCTCTACAGCTCGTGGCTATCGATTACTATCAGAAGACCGGCCCGAGCACAAATGCGATGGTCTCCCAGATCGACAAGATGGTACAGACGGCTACGGGCAAGTCGCCTGGTCTCACGGCCGCGTGGAACAAGAGGACGGCCAACCTTGAGTCGACCAAGGCGAAGCTGCTCATCGAGCTCAAGAAGCAGATAGCGCAGAAGGAAAAGGAGGCGAAGGAGGTCGCAGCTCGCCAGGCCGCATGCAGTGGTGCGCCCAAACCAGCCGGTGGTGCCGGCGGCGCGACGAAACCGCGTATGGTTCGCCGCGCATTCTCCATGTTCAGCCGATTGCCGCTGAGCTCGCTTGAACGTCGCGTGCCGCATGCTGCTCCTCGCTCCGGCGCAAACGCCCCGCCTGCACCGTCGTGCCCTCTACCAGGCGCGAAGCCGAAGACGGTGATCCCGCGCAGCCAGATGAAGACCAAGCCCGCGCCGAGTAAGACTCCGAAAGTCGCCGCAAATCCCAAGCCCAAGAAGCTGACGCCCAAGAAGGTCGTCAAACGCCCCGCGGTGAGTAGTGAGCATTCGCTCTCATACTGTCCAGACCCGATATATATACTGATCCGCACTTGTTGTAGAACCGCCCTCGCCGCCAACCTGGAAAGCAAGCTGCGCCAAAGAAGCGTGTAACGCCGAAGAAGGTCCCACGCAAAGTTCCAAAGCCTGCGGACAAGTCCAAGGGCAAGGCACGCGGCCGCGCCCGGCGATGACGCCGAGCTTTCGCTTTCCTTCTTCTCCATCACTGTATCCTTATTTTTATTAAATTATTGAATCTATTCTTACAGAGATTTTGTTTATCTTGTCAATTTAGTAGGACCTGCGGTTGCAACCATGCGCGTCGGTGTCGTCCTAGAGGGTGGGTTTTGGTCGGGTTGACAGTCGGAACTACCAACGGGTCAGCAAAGAAGTGGTCATTAATATGGCGTATGGATTGATACTTGGGTAGCGAACAAGCTCGGAACTCGTCTTCCTCTCGTTAAGCGCGAGCTCTGGCGCGTTTACGCCTCAGCTTCTCATCGGCCTCTCTCTTCTTGACCATCCTGAAGTACGACTCCTTATACTTTGGCAAGTCTCCATCTCGAATATCGCATCTCATCAGCAACACGGACTCGAAACGGACAACGACTCACTAGCAGAATCCCTCAGGCTTCGCCTGACCATACGCCGGGCCCACTCCGGGAGCGAGCTCCATCGCCTGCATGCGCTCGAACTCATAATTGCCTTGCGTCTTCATCACCTGGAGCAGGTAGTCGAAGAAACCGTTCGTGACGCAGTAGCGGTGACGGAAGATGATAGAGCGTATCGGCGAGCTCTTTATGGCACACGCGCCAAACGTCTCCACTGGATTGTGATCGACGTGGTAGCCGAGATCCCAGGAGTTGACTTCCCACTGGACGGGAACGGCTGGCGGGGTGAGGCCGGCGGTGTCCAGTTTTACGACCCAGCAATGCGAATCGCCAACCCAGCGCGTGCCGAACTTGAATGACCCGCGCGTGGTCTTGTCGTCGAAGAGAGTGCTATCGATGCGGAAACCGCGAGCGGCGTATTTGATCATCGCGCTGTCGAAATGTTTCGCCAAGTTGTACGTCACGAGCGCACGGCGATGCTCGAAAGTCCCCGCTGGATACAAGCTGACGACGCGATCCCAGGTAATAAAGTTCATGACCATGGCTAATTGTTTGATCAGATGCATATGCGACACTCAGCACGGACGACATACTGGCGTGAAACCCAAGAACGGCTTGCACAGGTGTAATGTCTGAGACGACGATCTGGACTTGGAGCGGGTCTTGATCGCCTTCATGTAGACGTTTCTTGAATGTGAAGACGTCCCTGACGTTAGGTATCCCGTAGAGCTCGCGCTCTCTGGCTGCGGCGGGAGTGACGCTTTCGATCAAGGGATCCATCTCCGCAAGAGCCTTCTCGAACGTCTTCTCCGGAGTGTCCGCGCTCCAGGGCACGAACTGGTATCCACGCGCAATGAGCCAGTGACCAACCACCTCGGCGTCGAGCGGGAAGACGTATATGTCCATGTCAGACTTCGGATACATGGTGCGCTCAAGGAGTTGGAGCGCCTGCGAGCCAGACACGATGAACTGGAGTTCGGCCTGCAATTTGCAAAACTCGGGAGCATCCTGCAGCCCAAAGAATCGGGCGAACTGTCTGGTAGCGTTAAGTGTGTGCGTGAGGTAGTTGTCGACCGCCTGGTGAGCGCCGTTGCATGTTCAACTCTGCAGAGCGTGGCTGGCCCGCACGACTCGTACAGCGCGTCAAACATGGGTGGGCTGGTCAATCTTGAGTCCGGCGTCGCGTGTGGACTTGAAAGACATTATGGTGGTGGTACAAGGTCAAGATGCGGAAGTCGCCGGAGTTCACGGGCGTCTTTTCCAGCAGCCACAATTTCGGGCACGGCCGGCCAACCACTCTTGCCTCTTTCGGTCACTGGGACTGATGGACCAGCCGAGTACTGAGGATGCTGGCCTTAAGCTGCTCACCAGCCCGCCCGTATTCGATTCGCTGTACGCATTCTGCAGCCCTGGAGACCTTTGCTGCGTTGCCAAGACGTGCAACGGCGCATCGCAGGCCGTGACGAACTACCTCACGCACAGCGTCACCATCGACTTGTCTCGCCTCCTCTTGCGCTTCTTCACATCTCAGGAGGAGATCCTCGACTTTCGCCGCCTCCAAGCCAAACACCAGTTCTTAATTTCTGGCTCTGCGGCGTTACAGCTGCTCGATCGTACCACCTATCCCAACAGCGATCTGGACTTGTACTTGTTCCCGCACGACGCAGAGGTCGTTGGAAGATGGCTTATTGAGCATGGCTATACCTTTTCTCCGTATCGCCGTGGAAAGAAGACCTTCGAAGAGGCTTTGGAGGCTATGCCGTTACCCAGGACGGAGCTGGACAACGACGAACTTCACGAACGCACGCCGTACGGCTTACCCGGCGTTCGAGCCGTACTCAACTTCAAGAAAGTGACCAAGCGCGATTTGGGACTTCTACCTGTAACGTCCTCGCCTGGCGCGCCTCGCTACCACTTCGCTGAAGCCAAGACCGCCGAGATCCAGTTAATCATCGCCGACGTGACTCCGTACGAAGCAATTCTGAAATTCCATACGAGTGAGTATCCTTGATTCAAACGATGTGCTCATGTCTCATGTCCTTTAGCTGTCGTGATGAACATCATTACATGGGACCGTGCCATCGCACTCTTCCCACTCGGGACACTAGAGCAGCGCCGAGGAATAGTAACCCACAATGCGAGTTGGAGCTTCGATAGATGCGTCGACAAATACGCCGATCGCGGTTTCTCCTTCCTCAAACCCCTTGCGCGCTTCAAAGAAGACTTCGAGCGCGGCCCGTTCAGATTTGGCCCCCGCTTCTTCGGTGACGAGCACTCTTGGGTGGTGAAACTCGATACCACCGGAATTGAGCCGCCCGAGATTCCCGTCGCGGTGGAGGGCAATTCTTGGGAGCTCGAGTGGGACGATGCATACGACTGTTTCGCCCTTCGCGCCGAACGTCTGGACTGGAGCATGGTGCACCACAAGTACTGCATCTCGGACTCGTTTTTGGCGTACATCATCGCATTATACGAGTCCTTCAACAAACCGGAGAACGCAGGCCAATATACCCAGTTCTTCGACTCCGATCCAGACCTCCGACTTGCAAAACTCTCATCAGACGACAAAGCGTCATACAAGTACGTCCATTCATCTAGTATGAACGCCGCCATCTGAGCAGCGTCGTAGTAGCGGGAAGGACGTGCAGGTACTGAGCCTGCTGTTGCGTCATTTTCGCGATGCACGCGAGGCGGACCTACTTGCGGAGAGGCTCAAGCATCTGTGACTTTACGGCATGCAGTGAAACTCGGGCACGATTCGGCGAAGTACATGCAGGTTGACAAGACGCTGTGCGGCTTCTGAGATGGACATCTAGAGTAACCAGTGTACATTTCAAGTTGCAACCCCAGTGACTTGCGTGATCAAGACTAACGTCAGTCCCATGCAAAAGTCAGAAGGGTCATAAGGTACGGACTGAATGTTCTAAATATTCGTCCCCGGAAGCACATTGCATTTTGACAATATATTATCAGTAATCTCTTCGTCTGCACTCTCGAGGAGAGGTGAAGTTTAGGGTGGAAGCGGAAGAGAACACACGTGCACGTGAACGGAATTCGGGATCAAGAGAGGCGCGCGAGTGTCACACCGCGTCGTCACACGGAACGCTCCGTCACTTGACCACCTACCTTGTTCACCGTCGCCGTCGCTCGCATGAGAAGCTCGGCTTGTCGTCTACGACGCTTCACGAGAACTGCACTATGGTTTCTGGCATTGTCTGCTCGCCGCGTTGCCATCACCGGTCACTATCCGTTCAGGTCGTGCGCTCGTGGCCGTACGCGCTTGCTGACGGTGACCAATGTTCAGTGTTCTCCCGATTGTTGTCCTAGCTCTGGCCTGGTTTACGACGTTCTTGTCCCGCTACTCGGACGCGTTGACGCTGCCTTCCTGGTCTCTTCGTGTCGCCGCCTGTGTCAGCCTAGTTCGTAGCTCGTTCCACGGCATCTCAAAAGCAACTAGGAATCTCTCAGACATCTGCTGTCCACCTCACGTGGTCTTGAGTACAAATCTCTTGTCGCTGTCTGCTCATTTTGTACCGAATTTCGACGCGTCACGCGGGCCGCGCCCTTCTAACCTCCTTCTAATTCATCGCTCTGTGCTTCCTCTTACCCGAACTTTCCTCGCTATCTCAGTCGATAATCATCAAGATTGTTTGCGTCGATCGTGCACCTTCAGTGTCGTGCTGGGAGCTCGCTTCGCGGCAACTTGGCGTTCTGCACAACGCTCTCAAACGGTGAGTGCTCTATTCTCACATTTTTTCTGTCAGCTGACTACATCTCTTCCTCTCAGGTCCTTACAGTACGATTTTTTGTCCAGGTTTTGTCCGGCGATATCCGAACGGCGCATGCTTTCGCGCCTTCGACTCCGGAGCGTGACTCGACTTTCGCCTCTCATCCGCGCCACACGCACCATGTCGACCGCACCAACACTAGACGCCATCAAACACGACATCGAGCAGCTCAACACGCGCATACGCTCGTTGGACGCCGGCCCTGAGCTCGTCGACGCGAAAAAGCGGCTGGGCGAGCTCAAGAAGCAGCTCGGCGTCGCGACCGCCGCCGCCGGCGGTGGTGCACAGAAGAAACGCGAACGACTGCTGCTCAAAACTCCCAAGGTGCACGATCTACGCGCGATCTGACTATTTGGACTGACTTGTGTGTAGGGAACGCGAGACTATGGTCCCGCAGAGATGGCGTGTCGCGAGCACATCGAGCGCACAGTCAAGGAGTGCTTCCACGCGTTTGGCGGATCGTGTCTAGACACGCCAGTGTTCGAGCGCAAGGACGTGCTTACTGGAAAATACGGCGAGGACCAGAAACTTATATTCGATCTCATGGATCAGGGCGGCGAGCAACTGGCATTGCGATATGACCACACAGTGAGTTGATACTTTGCACATCCAAGACTCTGTCGTAGACCTTCGCAATCCTTCGCCCATCGTGTCACAACCTCCTTAAGCACTCAGTGGCTCATTCTCTCGCACCAACATCTGCACGCACTCGCTAACTCGAGTCCGCTTTAGGTACCACTAGCGCGATATCTCGCCATGACTGGCGCCGCGTCTCCTGGCACACCGTTACAAAAGCTGTGGCAGGTCGGCAAGGTCTACCGACGCGACAACCCCGTCATGTCGAAGGGCCGCATGCGTGAATTCTTGCAAGCGGTCAGTCCTATCCGCGCATACTCGATCGTCTTCTCACACATACACAGGACTTTGACATCGCCGGCCCCGCGGACGCGATGGT
>KV425996.1:130950-146114 GCA_001632375.1 Exidia glandulosa HHB12029
GAGCTCGTCGACGCGAAAAAGCGGCTGGGCGAGCTCAAGAAGCAGCTCGGCGTCGCGACCGCCGCCGCCGGCGGTGGTGCACAGAAGAAACGCGAACGACTGCTGCTCAAAACTCCCAAGGTGCGCGATCTACGCGCGATCTGAACGTTGGACTGACTGTGTGTAGGGGACGCGAGACTATGGTCCAGCAGAGATGGCGTGTCGCGAGCACATCGAGCGCACGGTCAAGGAGTGCTTCCACGCGTTTGGTGGATCGTGTCTTGACACGCCAGTGTTCGAGCGCAAGGACGTGCTTACTGGAAAATACGGCGAGGACCAGAAACTTATATTCGATCTCATGGATCAGGGCGGCGAGCAACTGGCATTGCGGTATGATCATACAGTGAGTGACCACGTTGCACGTCGTAGACCTTCACCATCCTTCACCCATTGTGTCCCTAGCATTTCGTTACTCCTTCGCTCATACCCATTCTCAACGTTTGCACGCACTCGCTGACTCGAGCCCGCTTTAGGTACCACTAGCACGATATCTCGCCATGACCGGCGCCGCGTCTCCTGGCACGCCGTTACAAAAGCTTTGGCAGGTCGGCAAGGTCTATCGACGCGACAACCCCGTCATGTCGAAGGGCCGCATGCGCGAATTCTTGCAAGCGGTCAGTCCTATCCGCGCATACTCGATCGTCTTCTCACACATACACAGGACTTTGACATCGCCGGCCCCGCGGACGCGATGGTTCCCGACGCTGAGCTCGTCAGCCTGATATGCACCATACTGACGCGACTCGACCTCGGCGAGTTCACCGTCAAGATCAACCATCGCAAAATTCTGGACGGCATATTCGAGGTGTGCGGCGTGCCCGCGGACAAGATTCGCTCGATATCGTCTGCAGTGGACAAGATGGATAAGACGCCGTGGGAGGAGGTGCGCAAGGAGATGACGGATGAGAAGGGGTTGTCGTTCGACGTGGCGGAGGCGATTGGCGTGTACGTCAAGCAGAAGGGTACGCGTGTGTCGCGATATGCTTCAGGAGCGTGCTGACGCGAAGCAGGCGAGCCATTCGAGCTGCTCGACGTATTGAGCGCAGACGCAAAGCTCACGGCCAATGCGAGCGCAAAGCAGGGTCTGGACGAGATGCGCCTGTTTTTCAAGTACGTCCGCGCGGCTGGGATGCTCGGCCGGCTCTCGTTCGACATGTCGCTCGCGCGCGGGCTCGACTATTATACCGGCATCACCATCGAGGCCATCGTCGAGGCGTCCGCACCACCAGGCTTCAAAGCCAACCCACCCGTCGAGCCCTCTGCACCTGCTGCGCCGAAACCTAAACCCAAGAAGAAAGCGGCAGCAGCAGATGGGGAGGAGGAGGAGATCGACGAGTCCCAGGTGGGCGTGGGATCTATTGCAGGAGGCGGGCGGTACGACCATCTCGTGGGGCTGTTCGCGCGACAGGCGGCAGCGGAGGGCAAGAACGTGCCTGACCTGCCTTGTGTGGGTGCGAGTATCGGAATGGATCGCATCTTTGCGCTGCTGTTGCCGAGGTGGCAAGCTCGCGGGCTACGCGCGAAGAGTACGATCGCGTACGTCATGGCCGCTGGCGACGGGTTGCTCGAGGAGCGTATCGCTCTTGCGGGAGAGTTACGCGCTGCTGGGCTCAAAGCGGATTACCTCTCGAAGGCGAAACCGAAGATCTCTGCGCAGTTCGCGGCAGCAGAGAAGGACGAAGTGCCGTTCGCGCTTATCCTCGGTGAGAACGAGATTAAGGAGGGCTTGGTCACGGTGAAGGAGCAGAGGTGGGAGTTTGTAGATGGCGTCAAGACGAAGGTCAAGGACGACAGCGCAGGGGAGAAGGTTCCGCGTGCAGAGCTCGTTCAGTGGCTTCAGAGTCGCGACTTGTACAAGTTGGCGTTGTCCGGCGAGGCATAGATCCTCTTCATCTGAGCACTCAATAGACCGTGTACAACATCGCGCCCGTTGGAACAGTATAATCGTACACCTCTTATTCTACACCAAAGACCTTCTTGATGACCCTCCCGAACGTATCCACACCTTTGCGCATGTCGTCGGCCTCGACGTAGCTGTAGCTCATACGGAAATGGCCCTTGCCCTTGAGCTGCGCGGCGTTGAAGTACCATCCTGGTGTGAGCAGCAGCCCGCTTTCCGCGAGCTCCTCCCATATCGCACGCTCGAGATGATCTGCCTGGTCATCGGACACCACGCCATTCGTAACATCCGGATGATTCTCCAGATGAAGCTTGAGCTGTACGTATCGTCAGCGTCGCGACCTAACGCAAGCTGAGGACAAACCCAGATCATCATCCCACCAACAGGCGGGACGAACTCGAACAGCGGTTTCCCGCCCTCGCGCGCCGCTCCAACCAGAACACCCTCGTCGCGTGCTGTAAGATGGAACACCCGCGCGAAGCAGTCGACTGCAAAATCGCGCCGGAGCGTATACTGCGCGCGCAGACCGCGCAGCCAACGGAGGTACCTTGTGAGGTCTGGACCCCACTTGTTCACGAGGAGGTCGGTGACGAGCGCTTGGCCGAAGCCGTTTGGGTTCTGCGTGCTCGTCTCGGCTTGGAGTTTGAACTTTTCGTAGAAGGAGGGCGAGAATGTGTACCACCCGAGTCGGGCGCCTGGGGCTATCGTCTTGCAGTTCGTTCATTCATAAGAGATATGCGGATGCGAGGGTATTTGGATACGCACCTTGGAGAAGGAGTCGAAGCGGATGACGCGGCCTTGGTAGTCGAACTTGAGGAAAGTCGGTGCAAGTCTCGCGAGGAAGTCGGCGTCGCTCTCGGGAATTTCACCGTTGCTGGATGGCTGACGGGCTGACGGTAACGCGTACGGGTCCATCTGCAGAAAGTAGTACGGGTCGTCCTCCACGATGATGATATCTACGAGGACGGTCAGCGACGTTGTTGCGTGCTTTATGCAAGCTTCACTCGCCGTACTCGACACAAACGTCGTAGACCTCCTTCTTGCGCTCTGCGCTCAGAGTCTGCGAATTATCAGAAACCAAGCCGGGAGCTCAAAGGCATGGACCCACCGTGCCGCAGGGATTCTGGCCAACGGGTACGGTGTAGAGCACGTGTGGCCGCTTCATCCCTCGTGCAGCTTCGTCCCACTCGGCACACACGCGTCGCAAGTCGTCCGCCCGCAGCCCTTGGGCATCCATCGCAATGGGCACGGGCTTGACGCCGTGCGGAACTGCCGTAGCCTGCGCAGAAGGGTACGAGAACTCTTCTGTGAAGTAGCCGCTTCCCGGGTCGAGCAGGGTATCAACGGCAATCGCCCAGCTGTCACATTCGCATAAGATTTCGACGTAAGAAGACAGAGAACGCACGCGTCTGTGTTGCCTGCGTGAACGAACGTGTGCCAGTCGGCGTACGCGGGCTGGTACACGCTCGCGGTGAAGTCGGTTATCCACTTTCTGAGCGGTGCGAGCCCCATGACGAGCGCGTACTGGAGCGCACTCGCGAGGTTGATGTCGCCCGTCGTCTTTGCGATCTCGACATCGAGCACAGTGTCCGCGCCCTCGACGTTGAAGCGCCCCGTGCTCTGTGCATTCGCAGATGGCACGGCAAGAGGAAACGCGTCCGCTGCGAGGACCTTGGCGCCGACTGTGTTGAACGGGAAGTAGCTGGGATGCGGAAAGCCGCCTGCGAGCGAGACGACGCCTGGCTTGCCCCAGTATTTGACAAGACCAAGAAGCGGTGTGCTCTCGCGCGCACGAGCGAGCGCGGAGAGGTGGTGCGTGAGGTCGACGGACTTGGGCAGCGTGTTCGCGGTCGGGTCAGACATGGTTCGAGGAAGACGGGAACCAGAAGGGTCAACAAGGGGTGGCGTGCGCGAGGCGTCTTATTAAGGAACTCCTCGGAGGGAAGACCAGGGATGGAAGGCCGATTACCTCACAGCGTCGTTTATCGCTCACAGCTTGGATGAGCACGAGCAGAATCTTGCTGACACTATACACCTCGAAAGTGTACTGCTGACATTATACGGTCTGTCCAAGGTGCAATAGGGCGCAGTGGAGCGTGGATTTGACCGTGGCCAGAAGCGAGAGCTGGAGGTTCGGAACGAAGAGCCGGTTCCTGATCTGATGGCTGCAGGGGATGCACCCAAGAACTGTCCAACCATATCGACGAGAGAGAAGGCGGCAGATGCGGCACTCGCAGATGACAGAGACGGCGCTGCGCAGGGCGCATGGACTACAAGTTGAGTAGTAGTTGGGTCGAAGTTGTAATTTGGGTGCTGGAAGCCTGAACCTGACGAAGGAGCGCAGCAGGCGCCTCGAACTCTAGCACGCGTTGCCCAACCAGACTTTGTGCGCCATGTGAGCGGGCTGGCGACCGCAAGTGCGCGAACATGACGGTCGCTGCCAGAAGAAGCACCGGGATTACGCGGTGCCTTGCGGGATCTTAACCTTTTACCACCACCATCATGGCCACACACGATGCAGGACTCAAGATACTGACCAGTCCGCCCGTTTTCGACGCGCTGTATGAGTTTTGCGGGCCTGGAACACTCTGTAGAGTGGCCAAAACATGCAACGGCGCTCACCAGGCCGTCGATAACTACCTCACGCACACGCTCAGCGCTACCACACAGCTCGCGCGCTTCTTTGGGCAAGACGCTCTCGAGTTTCGCAGGCTGCAAGCCGAGCTCCAGTTCATCATCTCCGGATCGCAGGCGCTGCAACTCCTCGAACGCACGGTTTACCCCAAGTCTGACCTGGACATATACGTTTTCCCTCTCGACGCCGAGGTACTCGGACGCTGGATCCTCGCACGTGGATACGAATTCACGCATTGGCATGGGAACGGCATCCCTGACCACACGGTTGCCGGGCTCGCATTTGCGGCCGCCCTCGCCGGGATGCCTGACCTCATTGACACCGACATACCGCACAACCCTCCCGCGCGCGACTGGTACGACATTCCCCACGTCAGGGCCGTCTTCAACTTCGAGAAGCGCGTACCCGGGCTAGCTGAAGGCGATGACGATACCCGTCAGGTCCAGATCATCGTTGCAGATATCACCCCCGTCCAAGCTGTTCTCGGATTTCATGCCAGTACGCTGTCACGACCCTGCGTAGTTACTGATACTAACGAGACATATAGCTATGGTCATGAACTTCATTACTTGGGACCGTGTCTTCAGTTTATATCCTGCGGGAACCTTCGAACGCCGTCGAGCGGTTGTCACGTACAGCGAGGACCGGCACTTTGGCAAAGCGATGATCAAGTACGCTGCACGAGGTTTCCGGATCGACAGCACTCTCTTTGACGACGAAGCGCAGCGTGGCCTATTCAAGTTTGGGCCGCGCTGGGTAGGCGACTCGCATTGCTGGGTCGTGAAATTGGACACCACGGGCATCGATCCTCCGGCCTTTCCTGTACAGTGGGAAGTCAACTCCTGGGAGCTAGGCCATCACTCCGAACACGATCCTAGGGACATGTTCGGCGAATGTGCGATAAAGAGCACTCCGCTCCGCTCCGTCATCTTTCGCCACCGCTACTGCGTCATGGACGAATTTTACCAGTATATTCTCATTCGAGTGTTGAGGCCGCAGGGCAGGATCGAGTTCGAGCGCATGCAGGCGATGGATCTCACACCTGGAATCGGTCTTGGATACGGACAGGCCAGGCCGGACGGATTTGAGTAGTGAGTCTTCGTTCTTCCGCCGCGCGGGCTGCTGAGATGTCCCAGTCGAGATGAAGATCTCCCGCGATACAAGGAGTCGTTTTTACAAGCGATGGCCTACAAGAGATGAAGATATGGTGGAATTCTACGGCGATGAGAGACTTAGTAGATACCGTATGACTTGGCACGAGCTTCTTCCATACCATAGTCTGCGCATGCGACTAGTAAATACTCTACGATTCTAGGATTGTGTAATATATATCCCCACCCGGGCGCCTGTCGGTCGCGGCCGTACCTGTCAACCCTTTCTCCTTCTTTTTCCGGTCACGATGAGCTGCACGGGCACCGAGGACGCTTGCCCGAAACTTCTTACGAGCCCGCCCGTATTCGACTCGCTCTATGCATTCTGCAGCCCTGGTGACCTCTGTCGCATCGCCAGAACGTGTAACGGCAGGCCCCCGGAATATCTTATACGAGGTCCCATCTCGACTGGAGCGAATCCGGTGGGGGTTATAACAGTCAAAGCTGGCGGTTCTCGGTGGGGGTTAGATGTAGGCTCCGGATCTCCGAGAATTTTCCGGCGCTGCGCGCGCTATGAGACTGTATTGAGAGAAGCTCTGGACTGTGAGAAACTGCCCTAGCAACACGCTGTGCTTGCAAATGAAGTGATTGGCGACTCCCAGGCAGTCCTTGACCGATATCTCCGAGATTTTGGCTCCGAGGGTTGCCGATCCAAGCCGCTGGCGACCGGCTCCCCACCCAATCTCGGTGGGTGTTAGATGGATGCTGGCGGCGGCTGGAACCCACATCCGGTGGGGGTTAGATGGAAGGTTGAGGCCTCAAAGGGCCCAAATCCGGTGGGTGTTAGATGGGACCTCTATCGGAATATTCCGGGGGCCTGTAACGGCGCATCGCAGGCTGTCGCGGACTACCTCAAGCACCGTTTCACCGTCGACCTATCTCGCCTGCTCTCACGCTTCTTCGCATCTT
Source organism: Exidia glandulosa HHB12029 (assembly GCA_001632375.1). NCBI lineage: Eukaryota > Fungi > Basidiomycota > Agaricomycetes > Auriculariales > Exidiaceae > Exidia > Exidia glandulosa. The sequence continues at coordinate 137,585 of KV425996.1, forward strand.
GGGATGAAGTCCTTGACTTTCGCCGTCTTCAAGCCAATTATCAATTTCTGATATCTGGCTCGACGGCGTTGCAGCTGTTGGATCGTACGATCTACCCCAACAGCGATCTAGACCTATATCTATTCCCGAACGACGCAAAAGCCGTAGGGCGATGGCTCATCGAGCATGGATACACGTTCCATTCGTCACGTAACGCGTATCCAAAGACATTCGTAGAGGCTCTGAACTGCATGCCACCGCTAAAGGTAGAGCTGGACAGTAAAGACCGCCGCAGACGCAGCCGGCACAACATACCTGGCTTTCGTCCCATGTTCAATTTTGCGAAAGTCGCCAAGCGCAACGCCACTGCTGCCTCGCGATGTCACTACCGGCTCCGATATCACACTGGCCAACAACCACATTCAGTTGATCGTTACCGACATGAGTCCGTACGAGGCGATCCTGAGAGCTCATAGCAGTAAGTCTCGTCTCATTCTGGTCGCGTTCATCATTGCTGACAGTTTTGCTCGACATTCAGCCGTTGTGATGAACGTCATCACTTGGAACCGTGCGATTGCGCTTTTCCCGCTCGCAACATTAGAGCAGCGCCGCAGGGTCGTAACACACAACTCGGGTCTCATATACCATCACTGGACTATTTATAAATACGAGCAGCGCGGGTTTTCTTTCCCTGACCCCCTCGCGCGCTTCGGAGAGCACTTGGACCGCGGCTCATTCAAAGTGGGCATCGTTTCTTCGGTGACGAGCATTCGTGGGTTGTCCGTCTCGATACGGTTGGAATCGATCCACCAGGATTCCACCTAAGATCCCTGTCGCTGTTGAGGGCAACTTATGGGAGCTCGAGTGGGACGACAAGAATGTTTGTTTTAAAGCATGCACGAGACGGTTTATCTAGATGCCTCTGCAACACAAGTACTGCGTCGGAGACGGGTTCTATAAGAATGCAGAGCGACTTATTGGATCCACGGGGGAGATGGACTCGGAGGAGTTGAGTCGGCACGCGAAGCTCTTCAACGAGTATTCACGTCTGCCGCTCGTCACACTATCCTCAAGAGGCGGCGTGCGATACAGGTATTCCTTCCCGCTTACCCTCCATTGCAGTAACTGAACACGCGCTATAGCAAGGGCCAGGACGTCCAGATTTTCAGGGTGTTGCAGCGACACTTTCGGGATGCGCGTGAGGTTGCCGTCCTGGCCGAGCGGCTGAAGGATTTGTGACCGAACCGGCGATACTGTAACTATGGGAAGAGGGCGGCCCAAAAAATTACACGGATATCGTATTTTTGAGACGGATGTGCAAATCGGCCCGGAAGATGCGTCGCGTGACAACGCGGTGTGACATCCGCGAGGTCTGCTCTTGATCCCGAACCACCACCATCATCATGAGCGCGGTCCTGGCCAAGAAGCGCAAGCTCGACAACGGCGTCGAGCCCGAAGACCTACCAGCGAAAAAGGCGGCCTTGACTTCACTTTTACGCAAGTCCATCGCGCTTGCCGCAGCGTCTGACGATATGGACGACGCGGCGTTGAAACCGTTGCTCGATAGCCTGTGCGGCGCGTACGGACTTGCTAGCTCTCTCGAATTACCCGTGAAAAAGGTTGAACCGGCCAATGACTGGAACTGGGTCCTTGGCGCTGAGTGCGGTGCGTTGGCGTCGTCCGTACGTGCCGTCGCGATCGCTAATGTTTATGGACTCTCGCTCTAGCTTCAAGCATGGATGACGGCGACAGACTTATCCTAGCTGAAATGGTTGGCAGTAAAGCGCGCCTCAATGAAGCAGTACGTCCTAACAGCCCGCTTTGGCAATGTGTTGACGTGGTCGTTGCTCGACACGTCCAGGGAATCATCGTTAAACCGCTGAACTGGAACACGCCAGACGAAAAGACCAATTGGCGCGAGTGGATAGTCCACCTCCCCGGCCTGCCTGATGTTTGCGTTTTATTCTGCAATGCCGATTGCGCGCTCACAGTTCGGTAGACTCATTGGGCCGGTGGTGTCTTCGATATGCGGGTATACTTTTCTGCAACACCTGGCAAGCGTAAGTGGCGCCTTCATTCCGATGTTCATGTTTGATTTCCACATACCCGCAGTGGAGGCGAACGCTGTGTTCCCGCAGAAAGGTACGTCGAGGACTGCCATACGACTTCGGCGCGTCGTTGCCTGACCCTCTTCCCAGTTCAATTCACCCCACCTATCTTTCATCCAAATGTATATCCATCCGGTACCTGGGACACTTGGGCTACTGTCGGGAAGGTCAGGAGCAAGATCTGTTTTCCCAACGCGGACGGCGCGAAGGGCCGCGTCAAGGCGAGAGGCAGCTTGACGTGGATCACCGACGACGAAGACCGCTTCTACCAGGTGTGTTTTCTGCTGGATATATTGGCCAGTCTGACTCATTTTGTCACAGCTGTTGGAGGGAATCCAGTTGGCACTCGAGGATCACAATATCGAAGACCCGGCCCAGTCTGAGGCGTATACGTGTTGGAGGAACAATAAGCCAGCTGCGTAGTTCGTACCCTACCGTTCTTCCCGTGCGAGCGTACTCACTCAACTTGACAGCGAACGTGTTCGTGAGCAAACCCGGATGTGGACTCCTGATCCCGTCACGGGTCTTGCAGGCCGTCCGATTTTGAAACGCAAGTAGCGCAGGAGTACTCACAGCTTCTCTTCGACGCAAATGTGGTATTCCTCCCCTGCCACTCTCAGCTGAAGGGAGAAGCTCGTCCGATATGGCTCATGTTCCATTTCGTCGTACGCAATATCCGTCTCCTGAACACGACAATTATTGAGCTTCTTCGATCATGGATCTGCTGCAATTAACTCCACAGCGTCAAACTCAGCAGGTCTGTGCAGCACTGCGAGTGCTACAGAGTTGTGGCGCATGGTCATAGCAGTCGGCATCAAGCGGTTTTCCCACCCCGCGGAGCTTCTTGACCTGAGACAAGCATGATCCTCACGCGCGACGCCGGGCTCAAGCTCCTGACGAGCCCGCCGGTCTTCGACGCGCTGTACGAGTACTGCGGCCCGGGTACCCTCTGCAGGGTCGCCAAGACATGCAACGGGGCGCACCAGGCGGTCGACAATTATCTCACGCACACTCTCAACGCCACGCGGCTGTTCGCGCGCTTCTTCGGCCTGCAGGACGCGCTTGAATTTCGCAGACTGCAGGCGCAGCTGGAGTTCATCGTCTCTGGTTCGCAGGCGCTGCAACTGCTCGGTCGCACGGTCTACCCTAAGTCCGACTTGGACATCTACGTCTTCCCCCTGGACGCCGAGAGGCTTGGACACTGGCTCATTGCCCATGGATACCAGTACCTGCGCTGGAATGCCGTCGGTGTACAGCACGAGGACTTTGACGCCGCCCTCGCCGCGATGCCGCCTTTAGTCGAGACGGCGACCCGCACGGAAATCTTGCACCACGAGAAGTACGGGATCCCAAACGTTCGCGACGCCTTCAACTTCAAGAAACGCGGCCCGGGGTCCGACCTGTCTGTGCCCCTGGAGGACGACCATCACGCGTTGCAAGTGCAGATAATTGTGGCCGACATTACGCCTGTGCAGGTCGTCCTCGGTTTCCATGCCAGTTCGTCATGCGTGTAACCACCGCTGCGTGTCACTGACATTACAATCAGCTATGGTCATGAATTTCATTACGTGGAACCGCGTCTTCAGCCTGTACCCCGCAGGAACCTTCGAGCATCGCCGAGCGCTCGTGACGTACGACAAGGACCGCCACTTCGACCTCGCAATGATCAAATACGCCGCCCGCGGATTCCGCATCGACTCTCACCTGTTCGATGACGAGACTGCGCGCGGTCCCTTCAAGTTCGGCACGCGCTGGGTCGGTGACTCGCAGTCCTAGGTCGTGAAGCTGGACACGACCGGGATCACGCCACCTGAAATCCCGGTGGCATGGGACGTCAACTCCTGGACGCTCGGACGCCATGCAGAGCACAGGACGGTCAGTCTCTTCGGCCCCTGCGCGACCAAGACCTTCCCACTGCGCTCGATCATGTTCCGCCACCGGTACTGTATCACGGACGACTTCTTCAAGTTTATGCTGGCCGTTCTCAAAGAACAGGGACCCTATGAGTATGAGCGATTGAGGGCAACGGATCTCGCGCCTGGAATGGGTCCTGGATATGGGGAGGAGAAGCCGGAGGGTTTCGTATAGTGCGTCTTCCATCTTGCTCGGGATCCCTTGCGCTGACACTTGATAGTCGGGACACAGACCTTCCGAAGTACAAGGAATCGTACTTCCGTACGGAGAAGGCGAAGAAGGAGAAGAAGCCACTACAAAGGCGCTTTAGAGTGGCCGCGTGAGCAGAACCGCGTTTCTTGATGTACGCAATGTTCTTGAGTTTCTTGTTTCAAGCCCCTACTCAGTGTCGTATACGAAAGCACGATCGGCCTCCTATACGAGCGCAGTCACGTTGATCCTTTTGATGGCCGTCACTCCATTTCTCTCTGTTGAGATTCCGACGACTAAGAAGCGTCAGGGTGACACCGCTTTGTGGGCCGGTACACAACGCACACATCTTCATCTCCAACACCCTCAGGGTCTCAATTCCAAATGCTGAGCGTCATTCTTGATACCCTGCCTAACAGAACATAGCATGCAGCCCTTCTTGGAGCCCAGAAATGTAGGCTCAATCGCCACCAAGACATTCTCCCGTCACGTCTTCGACGCGCGATACTTGCCAGTGGATGCTGAGAGGCCAACACATACGTTCAAAATGGTATTTGTCTTCCGTAAAGTTCCATCGCGATATAGTCATGCGCATCCGCCGTCGAGTTGGTACTATGAACGTGACTTTGCAATATCATTCCTTCAACCGAGCATCTACCGTAGCAGCTCATGCCACTGTCGTAGCAACGCATTAGGGGTTGTATTACAATACAATAGGTTACATAACACGGGAATTATACAGAGGTTACAGTATGACTGCTAGGGCTACATGTGAGTCAGGTGGAGTAATAGCGGTACATGACTAGGCTAGCAGGATGCGCGTCGTTACGCCGAACGTTGGGTATTCGTTCTCGTTCGACTTGGCTGTAGAAGAGAAATAAATTATGCGTTGTGCTGGTCGCGCATGTGACGACGCAGGTTTCCATTGGTATTGAATGTCTGAGGGCAGTAGACGCAGGCAAACGCTGTAGGGACGAGTCCCGGACGACGTTAGAGGTGAGAGGGAGAGGTCAGAGTGCTCAAGTATAACGTACGTCGTTCTCCGGTATGCGTGCGAATGTGGTTCTAAGGGTTGTAAATGTTAGAAGTGGAGGTAGTGGGGGTGGACAGTACGGACCTCAAGGGCAGCAGCACGGTCAAACGCTGCACCGCAAGAGTTGCAGACATGCCTCTTCTCCCTCGGGGCAGTGACAGGACCTCCGTCAGGATGCGGACGTCTGATGATACCGATTGGCTGCTCCGTGGTGGTTCTAGCGATAGTCGCGTATCCGCCGCCGTTGGCAGGCGCCATGACAGTGAACATATGAGAAGCCGGCGTCGACGCCCTGTGCAGAACTGGAGGAACCGGCGGCCGTCCAAGCGGCATAGGAGGAATAGGTCCAGGAGTGTTGGATCTGGCGGGGGGAGGGCCAGTGCGATAATGGCCCTGCGGAGGAGGCGCCGGTGGGGCAGGCGTTCTCGAGCGGGGAGGGAAAGCTGGTAGGATGTGTCAGAATGAATCGCTAGTCCATGTCCAACCAAAACCAACCTCCGGGGAATATCGTGCGGATGGGTGGGAGGGTGACATTATTGCGGGGGTCCTGGCTGGAGCCGTTCGTGTTGTGCTGCTGACCGTTGGACATTATAGTGGATTTCTAAGTGTAAGAGTAGGAGAGTGAGCGAGAGAGGGAAAGTTCTGGTTATCGGAAATAAGGATGCAGGACTCTGGTTTTATAATAAGCTTCAGCAGCGCACGCCCTATGCGGCACAAATGTTTGTTCCGCACCACTTTAGATCATAGCCAGCTATTGGTCGGTGCAGTAGCCTACCGCTACATAGCGTTCAGGATACCACAGCCAGTTTACTAGAAGAGCAAACGCTTCCATCAAGTTTACAGAACCCGTTTGCCACCGGAACACTGCGTGTCTGGCCCCTCGGTAGGCGGCACGGGAGTGAACGCGCGAGGCTTGAAAGTTGAAGTCTCGAAATTGCGTATTTTCAAATGACACAGTCTAGGCGGCTCCGCGATCACACGCCCTGAAAAGGAAACATGCAGTGCAAGGATAGAGGTGGAGAAGACGCCAATCTGCAGATCCTGTCGTCAACAAAGGGTCATGATGCGAATTTTGCCACGATCCAACTGCCGAAGCGTATATCCCTCCGCAGTCCGACCGATTCGCGTACGCTGCGCTGCGCTGCGAGTCAGGTATCCCGCGCTGTGGCTGTGAGATCGGCGAAGAACGGTGGCAATAATTACAACCTTCCTATCTCCTACTGACCCCTATCATCTCCTACAGCTCCCGGTCTTCCATGGGACGAAGCTTTTCGAATTCCAATTCTCCCTTGAACGTTAGCCTTAGAGCATCATTAACCGCCAGCAGCCAACCGACCAGTGTAAGATGCGTCGCACTGGAGTTCGAGCCGTTCAGATGTTCGGCACCGCGGGCTCAGCCACATTACTTCGCTGGCATCCCACACTGAATGCATACCGGTGCCGAAAGTTCAGGGTCGCCAACTTGACAGCCTCATCTTGAACAACTACTACCTAGCGATCCGTAAAAAAAACTCAGTAGCCCTCGTTCAGTCACCGTGACGGTGGTGAGAGGGATTCGCCTTGCGTCGTCGCAGGGTGATTGATCATAGCCACGTTCTGACAACGCTCTCAGTCGGAGCGAGCCCTGAGTTCAACCCAACAGTCTATCCTTCAAGTAATGGCGGGCTGGCGTCGTATTGGAAAGCACTAAGCACGACTGAAATATCGAGGAGACGATACATTTCGAGCTAGAAGGAGTCTTTGGACATGGACAGTGAGGCACCCTCGCGTCAACAATAGTCATCGAAACAGAGTGATAGTGAGAGATACAAGACAACAGCTGAGATGTGATCGTCCCAAATTTGGGCGAAGCATCACAATCTCTGTGGTGTACAAAGAGGTCAAAACTCCATGAGCAAAGATCAGGTTTCTGCTAGCCTAATGCATCGAGGTTCATGACTGGCCTGAGGCAGAAGACATACGAACGTCAGTGCTCAGGCAAATTCGCATAAGTAGCATGCCGAAAAAACGCGTGAGCGGAACATGTACCAGACCGAACCTTGACGCCTCCCTTTTGGTCCTCTAGCGCCTATTGGATCCGGAAAAGCGCGCAGTCCGGCCAGGACGGTCAGAGTATCGACTGGAACAAGGCGATCATGCATCATGAGCTGGGTAAAATCTTGACCGCATCTCTAGCGCTTGAATTGTCGACCCCGGCGGACGAAATGACATGATTGCGCGTCGCATCTACCGGCAGCAGCGACTGGCGACAAACGGTGTCAGGTAGCGCTTTTTTGGCAAGGAAGGTAGAGCACGACGCGTTGTGACTTGTACAGCCGTGTATCAAGTAGCCAAGGTCGGAAAAGCCTGCCGGGGTCCGAGCAATGTCTAGAGTGCAGCCAGGGATGCCGAAAGCGTTTATCGCGAATACATCTGAATATAATTGCGGAATAATGATTTGTGGGCCAGCACTAGTGATGCAAAGCGTTGAACACGTCAATGGCAGAGGGTAAGCGGCGATCGGCTAGGCCCGCACCTTGACCTCCTTCCACGTCCAGCAGATCGCGCTCGCAACTTCGCATTGTCAACATATCACATCTCAAGCTGTGTATTAGCGTGCTTTTGCCCGGTGTGCAACTTTTCCCTGACACCTAGCTCACGAAATTCATGCAGTGTGCGAGAAAAACGTGCAGAGTGCGAGAAAGAGTTCGATTCTTCAGTACTACAATACTTCTACATCAACCATCTCAAACAGTGTCCATATCACCTCGTCAAGGAAAAACTATTACGTGCGGGACAAGACAACAATCTCACCCGTCGCGTCGCTGGACACGTACAGGCGCGTACCGGCTTTGTTCCATACGAGCCCTGTCGGACGGAAGCAGGCGTCGGGACACTTGGTCAGGTCTGGCGCGTACATAATGTCGGTGTAACCACTCTTGCTCGATACGTTTGCCTTCGGCGTCCACGCGCCGCTCGACGATACCGAGCCAGGGATGGCAACGACCTTATAGCCAGTCGGCGGCTTACGATCCCACGATCCATGGAATGACACTGTGCGACTGTTCAGCTTGAATGGACATGCTGAAACATGCTGCGACGAACCATATGCAGCATCATCGTTACCGAGCTTGATGTCCAGCGGTGCGGAGTGGGCTTGGAAGAGCAGTTTCGGCTTGACGGCTTTGCTCTGGCAGAAGGCGTCGTTGACTGTGCTGTTCGGCTCCTGGACAAACCAGTCACCGGTCTTGAAGTCGTCGCCGGACGGGAACGATGTCGGGTTCCACACGCTGAAACATGTTGGGTAGCCGTACCAGCGGTTGCCGCT
>KV425996.1:146214-161509 GCA_001632375.1 Exidia glandulosa HHB12029
CGGCACCGCGGGCTCAGCCACATTACTTCGCTGGCATCCCACACTGAATGCATACCGGTGCCGAAAGTTCAGGGTCGCCAACTTGACAGCCTCATTTTGAACAACTACTACCTAGCGATCCGTAAAAAAACTCAGTAGCCCTCGTTCAGTCACGGTAGTGAGAGGGATTCGCCTTGCGCCGTCGCAAGGTGATTGATCATAGCCACGTTCTGACAACGCTCTCAGTCGGAGCGAGCCCTGAGTTCCAACCAACAGTCTATCCTTCAAGTAATGGCGGGCTGGCGTCGTATTGGAAAGCACTAAGCACGACTGAAATATCGAGGAGACGATACATTTCGAGCCAGAAGGAGTCTTTGGACATGGATAGTGCAGGCGACCCTCGCGTCAACAGAAGTCCCAAATTTGGGCGAAGCATCACAATCTCTGTGGTATACAAAGAGGTCAAAACTCCATGCGCAAAGATCAAGTTTCTGCTAGCCTACTGCATCGAGGTTCATGACTGTCCTGAGGCAGAAGACATACGAACGTCGGTGCTCAGGCGAATTCGCATAAGTAGGATGCCGAAAAAAAGCGTGAGCGGAACATGTACCAGACCGAACCTTGACGCCTCCCTTTTGGTCCTCTAGCGCCTATTGGATCCGGAAAAGCGCCCAGTCCGGCCAGGACGGTCAGAGTATCGACTGGAACAAGGCGATCATGCATCATGAGCTGGGTAAAACCTTGACCGCATCTCTAGCGCTTGACGGACGAAATGACATGATTGCGCGTCGCTTCTACCGGCAGCAGCGACTGGCGACAAACGGTGTCCGGTAGCGCTATTCCTGGAAGGAAAGTAGAGCACGACGCGTTGTGACTTGTATAGCCGTGTATCAAGTAGCCAAGGTCGGAAAGCCTGCCGGGCAAGGGGCGGGCCGGAAGCAAATGCGGAATACCCCGTATGTAAGGGGTACCCCCCGAAGGGCCCCTTAAAGTGTACGGGGAGCCCGTTCGGCATATCGGCATCTCGGACGTACGGTCGTAATCACCGCGTCTCCGGAGCTGAGAATTGCCTCAGCCAGCCGTTGGAACTAGCTTGATATCTTTATGGAGTCTGTAGCTGTAGTTTAGCCACTTTACTGAGAGTAGGGGTGTAGTATTACAACTGTTACTCTCCTGGTCTGTTTGACATCCAACCAGAGATATGGCAGGCCGTGCAAGCCACTCACTCAGAGCTAATGGGAAAACCTATCTCTGCCGCATAGTTCAGGAATAGCTGTATCAACCACAGCTTCTACTACATGGCAAAGCAGGGAGTCGACGTCAATGTGTAGTCCACGATAATAGATCTGGCTTCCATAATAATAGGGCTCGTATGCCGAGAACGGCAGAGTGAACCTGAAATATAGCAATGAAGGCTCACTGCACCCCTAGATAGAGATTTAAACGTCTTATACACTCATTGTATTACTTCTATTAGTCGTTGGGACTCGCTCTAATGCTGCTGCCGGCTTGCAGAACGCGGAAGCGGAACCAAATCCGCGGACTTCGGATGTATATCCGCGGATATACATAGGGTACCCCCTCCCACTTGACCTTAAAGTGGTTACCGACCCGGTAGCGTTGATTTGCTTCCGGCCCGCCCCTTGCTGCCGGGTTCCGAGCAGTGTCTTAGAGTGCAGCCAGGGACGCCGAAAGCGTTTATCGCGAATACGTCTGAATATCATTGTGGAAGAACGACTTGTGGGCCAGCATTAGTGATGCAGGGCGTTGAACGCGTCAATGGCAGAGGGTAAGCGGCGATCGGCTAGGCCCGCACCTTGACCTCCTTCCACGTCCAACGGATCGCGCTTGCAACTTCGCAGTGTCAACATATCACATCTCACATTACGTCTTAGCGAGCCTTTTCCCCGGTATGCACCTTTTCCCTGACGCATAGCTCACGAAATGCATGCAATGTGCGAGAAAAACGTGCAGTGAGCTAGAAAGAGTTCGTTTCTTCAGTACTACAATACTTCTACATCAACCATTTCAAACAGTGTCCATATCACCTCGTCAAAAGGAAAGCATTACGTGCGAGACAGGACGACAATCTCGCCCGTCGCGTCGCTCGACACGTACAAACGTGTGCCGGCCTTGTTCCATACGAGCCCTGTCGGACGGAAGCACGCGTCGGGGCACTTGGTCAGGTCAGGCGCGTACATAATGTCGGTGTAACCACTCTTGCTCGACACGTTTGCCTTTGGCGTCCACGCGCCGCTCGACGAGACCGAGCCAGGGATAGCAACGACCTTATAGCCAGTCGGCGGCTTACGATCCCACGATCCATGGAACGACACTGTGCGATTGATCAGCATAGCATTGAATTGATATGCCGAGACATGCTGGGACGAACCGTATGCAGCATCATCATTACCGAGCTTGATGTCTAGCGGCGCGGAGTGGGCTTGGAAAAGTAGCTTCGGCTTGACGGCTTTGCTCTGGCAGAAGGCGTCGTTGATTGTGCTGTTGGGCTCCTGGACGAACCAGTCACCGGTCTTGAAGTCGTCGCCGGACGGGAACGATGTCGGGTTCCACACGCTGAAACATGTTGGGTAGCCGTACCAGCGGTTGCCGCTGATGGAATTCGCATCGCCGACTAGATGAACAGTCAGCTACGGGTCAAGATGGATGGGTATGCGATGGACGCACAGAAGTTCAGCTTCTCGCCGGGGTTGTCGAGGTGCACGTCCGTCGTCTGGCCATTCTCCACGCGCACGAGGTTGTCCGCGCTATTCTCGACACCATACACCCTCCCCGCCTTATCCTCCATAATACCCACCTCATTACGAACGCCATACGCCAGGACCTTCCCGTTCTTCACATAATCGTACGCTTTAGAACCGACCTTCTTCCAGTCGAACACCTTGACGGACGCGTGTGCGGAAGAAGCAGACGCGTCGAGGTTGCCAAGCGAGCCGCGCGAGACAATGAGGAGGTTCGGATGCTTCTTCGAGACGAGGAGTGTGCGCGTGACGTGGCCATTGTCCATGCCGGTGACGATCGTCTTCTGGCTGGAAAGCGTCATGCTCGTGGGGTTGTACTTCCAGCTCCATGCCGAATTCTCGGAGCTGCAAGACAAAGTTAGCTCGTGATGATCCCAAGAATAAGATGCATGCAGACAGTGCGTACCTGGCGAAGAGTGTCTTGCCATCCGTGCTGAATGTCAAGCCGTGGTTCAAGTACTTGTACGACAGGAGCGTCTTTGTACTCTTCACGCTCCCGTTAGAATTGAGCGTGAACGCAGTCAGCCCCTTGCTCTTCTCTACGACGAGCAGATGTCCGGCGCTGTCGAACAGAATGGATCGCGGGTTGTGCAGGCCGCTCGCGACGCCCTGGACTTTCCAGCCGCTGGCGACCTTGAGCGACTCCTTCGGTGTGATGAAAGCCGCAGACGCTGTGGATACATCAGAAGTCAGAATCGGAATGCGACTCGGGCTGCTGAGGAACGTACTAAGATCGCCGAGGGCGAGTGCAGCGACGAGGAATGCGACGGTGAGTTTCATTTTCGCTGATGCCGAGTTGGGGTGAGTGGATGGGTAAATGGATAGGACTGTTTAGTATCGTTCTCGCTTGTTATAAAGTGATCGTTCATATCATCGAGGAGGAGTTTCCGTCGGTCCGCGCGGACATCCGTCCGTGCTCCGACCAGTCTAGATCAAAAACTCTTCCGTCCCAGGCTGCCAATCGCCTCAGCCAGAGTATGACGCACTGCAGACGTGCCTCTCGCTCTCTGGTGTTGAGAGAGGTGCCGTCGAGTCTCGAATATCCTGTTCACCAACTCGAAGTCCCTGTCCATTCACGACATGATGACGAAGCGGGTGTGATTCAGAGGTCAGATATTCCGAGCGTACCAACGTCATGGCAGTCGTCATACCTTGGCTGCTTGCCTTGAAGTCTGAAACCTTATCGCCAACCGTGTCATCTCCGACTTTACTCCCGTGACAGAGCCCACTTTGACTCTTACCATTTCTCCTGAACGCCTACACTCGAAAATCGACGCGCCTATACCCTTTAGTCGAAGAACTACTCATACAGGGCTCTGCGTATCTGCGTAGGCCTGACCTGGCCTGACGCGTCAGTGCACTTCATGACTGCGATGCACCCTTTCCCTATCGGCTACGTCTCACATTGCAGCATGGCCACCAGCTCGTTGGCCAACGTCTCCGGATGCTGAGCACTCATCTACTTGCTTCGTGTCTGTGGGTTCGGTTGTGGGGTCTAGGATACAGCGGTGGCTCCTGGTGGCTCGACGCTCAACCGGATCTCAACGACACTGGCGTCAGCTATCGATGTAGACCCGAAAAACTCGGGCTCCTTCGCTCAGATGCGTTCTGGCTGTGCCCGCCCGACTCGACAGGGTTTACTCGACGATCAGTCGCACAACTTCTCAAACCTTCGTGCCATTTCTCCTTCCAACTTCGTCCTGAACGTCCCAGCGTCCAAGCGCACATCTACTACTTCGGGAACTACTACAATCTATGGACTCTCCGCAGGGCAGCGCCTTGCACTGACTCTGTTGACAATTCCTCGGAGTTCGGTTGCGCGGCGTTCGGTCCGTAGTCGCCGCTTTGCACGGACAAACAAACCGACGTTGGTTGGCACAAGCAAGTGTCGACGCTGGGCGCTGAAAGGAGCAGCCTGGACGCGCTGGCGCTGCTGCGAGCGTTCAATCGTCACAATCTGCGCCCAGTCCTGTGCTCGCACCTTGTTTTCCATCTTCGGCGCGCCTGCTGTCTGCCTCGTGTTTCCGCTCGGGGTTTCTTGTCCACGTTGCAGTCATCCTTGACCTTGCGCCTTCATCATGGGTGCTAGCCAGTCCCGCAACCTCTACGACCCGAACAACCCTTATGGCTACCCGACTCAGTACGGGCTCCCTCCGCAGCTTGACCGCAAACGACGGAAACGGGGTTACTCCGAGACGCGCTTCCCTCAGTATCCACCCTATGCTCCCTATCCACCGTACGGGTACGGACACCCTCCTCCACCTCCTCCTGGACCGTACGGCTACCCTGCACCATATGGTCCTCAGCCCTATGGTCCGCCCCCGCCGCCGCATCCAGGACAGGCTTATCCCTACGCACAACAGCCCTGTAAGCGCGAAACACACCGATCGTGCGACCTTGGGCTGACCCTTGACGCAGACGGACAACAACAGCCGCCTCCGCAACGACCGCCGTCCCCACGACCGTACGAAGACACGCCCCCGCGCCCTCTCCCGCGGCGCGTGACGAATGTGTACGAAACTGAGAAATTCAGACATCTTCGTCGCGGGACGTCCGTCACGTTCTCGTCCTCCCGATTTACGAACGACAGCGCCAGCTCGTCTATGACCGAGTACGAGATCGTGCGACCGGGCGAAGACGATGCGAACGAGAATATCGCCACTGCCAGCATGAACGGCACATCTTTCCCCTTCTTCGCCGCGCACGCCGGCGCTACGCCTGGCATGCCACCGCCTGGCGCGCCGTCTTTCACTCCTGGTCCTCCCCCCTTTGGCGGACCGTCCTTCACGCCTGGTCGTCCGCCTCCCCCGTCGACATCTTTTACGCCTGGCCCGCCCCCACCACCGTCCGTCCCGCTCACGCCCGCGGCGGTCCCGCTCCCCGAAACGCCAGCGACGGCTGCCGGCCAACCCTCGCCCGGCCCACAAGGCCCCCAACCGCTCCTCTTCTCAAGCACAACGCCCCGCCAACGCGGTTTCCCACCCATCATCCCCCCTTTCGACCCTTCGCATCTCGACGCCGGTCCGCCTCTCTCCTTCGACGGCGCGAACCCGAACCACCCGTTCTCGCTTATATCGCCGCACAAGATCATGCATAAGAAGAAACTGTACCGCACGGCGTCGCATTTGTACCACGCGTACATGTTCATGAAGACTAGGTCCGAGCTTGTAGAGCAGATGCGCGATCTGGAGGATCCTAGGGCGACTAAGTACCTCGCGCTGCGGCATGACTCGACGAAACGGTCAGATTGGGAGCAGGTTTGGCTTGAGAAGGTGCGTCACGTCAGCTGCCTCTCGGACGTTTACTGACGTCTTGTGCAGATGGACGAGACGATGTACGCCAAGTTCACGCAGCACGCCGACCTGCGCGAGGAGCTGCTACGGACGGGCGACGTGTTACTCGTCAACAGCGACAGCAGCGACGGCGTCTGGGGCGTCGGCAACAACGGCTTGGGCATGAACCATCTCGGCAAGTCGCTCATGCGCGTACGCGACCGCATCGTCCGCGAGGGCGGTGGTACTCCGTGACATCTGGTTCGGCTTTCGGTTTCTTTGGGACTTCTTCTTCGCAAAACGTATCATTGGTGTGTTTGTGCGTCGATCATCATGTACTTTGTATCTAGCGTCCAGGTCTATCGTCTATCTTTCGCGCCTCTGTTAGAGGCTGCAGTTCCTCGCGCAGAGTACTTAGTCCAGATGCGGGTCAATCGGATTGCTTCGGTTTGAGTAAGTGTTGCCACACCTTGTCCAACACCTCGTATTCCAGTATCGCATCCTGCAATGAGGCCTTGCGACCATTAATGAGGTCCCGGGGCATGAGTCTAAGTGACTGAATGGACAGACAATCCTTTGTGTCATGCTCGGTTGCGAATCATTGAAGACGTTGAACAGTTACTGGATCTACAGTACCTCAGCGTCATCAAAGCACTGCAGTAAATACTAATATGTATTCCCTTGACCTGAGGGGCGTCCGACCCGCGTCGGGGCGCCCAGAGTCATAGCGTACCTGCCGCTCTCCTGGCGATGCAGTAGCATTTTGATTTTGCCACAGGCGTTCAGGACCCTGCGCAGCGTATCCAGTGTTCCGAGTGAGCGCGGTGTATCATGATTATGCCTATGTGTTATCCGCGAAGCTGCGAATTTGATTCTGGACGTACATGTACATAGCATTGAGCGTTGCTCAGGGCATCGAGATGGGCCCGGTCTTCTCGGGCCAGGGGCGAGGACGACTCGCACTGTGAGAAAACGATTTGGAAAAAATATGATGTCTTGGTACGTTTACAGAACAGATTGTGTGACAGTCAACGTAACCTTCGAATCTAGAGCCTTGGTAGAGGGCATCATGATGCTCCTAATCGCCAGGCAAAGGTATCAAGGATCCCTAGGCCAATCCTTCATCTCCTCGAACGTCTCAGCACCGAACTCGATGAGATGCTCAATATACAGAATCAGCGCGACGACGAGATACTTCCGCAGCGGGGACGGCTGGACCTTATTCTCAATAGCCTTCTCGACCTCCAGAATCGTCTCGAGCAACTCGTTTGCGACGTCCCTCGTATCCTCCTCCGCGAAGTCGACCAACATCTTCGGGAGAAACGCTTCCATCATCGCTTCGTGCCATTCTGAAGGCGGGTTGAACGGCACCTCAGGTTGGGATGCGGGGTCGGTGGATTGGTAGGCGACGCAGAGGGCATTGATGACGTGTTGCATCCTGACGCTGCACGCGCGGTACATGTATGCTATAGCCACGAGTTTGTAGATTCTGGCCATTAAGCCGCGTGAACTTGGGTCTGTCGCGAGGCGTAGATAGGACGCGGGTACGGTGGCAGGCGATTGAACGAGTGGGGCTCCCTGAGGTTGAGAGGTCGGCATGCGTTGTTCGACCTGGGGAGACGGTTCTCGGGAAACATGCGCGGGTTCAGGAGGAAGAGGAGCTCGAGGAGAAATAGGAGCTGTTGAGTTTGTAGGACAGCGCGGTGGTGGGCCCTTATCCTTGCGCACCGCCGCGTATGGACGACGAGGCGGCATGTGGTGCGCGGTCGAATCAGAGCGTTCATGTCCCCCACCACGAGGGTGGTCGTATCTGAGGTCGCGACCAGGACCGTCATCCCGGACGAAATCATGGCTCCGTCGGTGAGGCGGTGGTCCTCGAGATCCACCGCGAGAGTTGTTGTGTGCCTTCGCATCCTTTGGACTGCGATGCGACGGTCGATTTGTCGGCAGTTCCTGCAGTACAGAAGCCGTACGTCCTGGAGCTGTACGGCGCAGAAATTCCTCGCGCTGGTTGATCCGTGGAGACGAGCGCCACTCTACTCTGGATGGATTTCCGCTCGACATCCTCTCGAGTAGCGTCGCGGTGGCTGCCGAGCCAGTGCCATGGGCTGGAATGATGGCTGCTGCAGGTCGAGGCTCAGAGGTCACGGACGAGCGGCGCAGACCCAACCCAAGGTAGCGCTCGAGCAGCGGAGGTGGAGTACTCGTTGCATGCCATGTCAGCGCAAGTTCGACAGCCTTCCGGTCCTCTTCATCGCTAGAGTCAGGCTTGGCATCGTCGTCCCCGTCTTCGTCTTCGTCGACCTCGGACCCGTACAAGTAGGCGGCGAAGGCGTCGTAAGCGTCCTTCGCGCCTTTAGCGGTAGGAAAGTTTTCCAGTAGCCATCGGTCAACGTCCGTACTGGGGACAGGATCATCAGCATGCTATTTCATACACGCATTCGTAGCAATAAACGCACCTGTACATAGGTTGGGCGTCCGCCATGATGGGTCAAAGGTTGGTGGCTCGTGTCCCGCTCCATTCCTCGGACGGTCTTATAGACGGGAAGAGCGTGGTTGAGCGAAGCGATGTCAGACCAGGCCACGCAGCGTGGTTTCACTCGGAACAAAGGCTCCCGTTGACCAATGACAAGCCTGCACAGTGGTGTATAGGAGTCGTCAAGGCGATACGATAATTAAAGGTCCATGGCAGCAAAGCAACACGTGACGAAGATCCCGTGAACTAGGATGCGCGTAGAAGTAAACTGGCGAGCCAGAGAGTGGTCGAGTGATCTAACTGCCAGTTCACAAGCAGAGTAGACAGGGATACCGCAGCATGCACCATGCCATAGTTAAACTGCGCGAATAGTCGCGGATAGTGCCAGAACGCAGACGTCGTCCGGACCTGGAGAGGCGGAAGGAAAGGGACGAAAGCTGACAACTCCGATTCGCGCACTCTCCTTTACCCTCCACCCACGACCGGCCCTTAATTGTCTTACGCCCTTTCCTGTGGCGCAAATGCTCTCGAATATTTGCCGAAGGGTTGTGCTCGGCTTAAGGAGCGTCGGGCGCGGGGTATGTCGCCCAAGTTGACGACCAAAAAATTGTCCGCACTGGCACCTCTCCTTCACCGTCTAAACGAATGCCTCGACCGGCTATGAACCCGTCCTGTAGCTGTGCACGTTCTCAATTCTGCATTATTCAGGGCTCGTGGCGCTGATTCGGGTGTCGGTAAACCACATTCGCCTGGGAACCCTTGCCTAGAACCTGGTCGCACGTGCCTAACCCGCAGAGACAGACTCGCAGGCGTCCAGCATTGGGATGGCTCTGTTAGCGCACGAGCATTCCAGGCACGGTGCTGTGCGGTGGCGGCGCATGTCACGCCCGTGAAGGGAAAGCGCTGTCGATCCTCGTTGAGGATTTCCTCGATACGTATCATACTCTCTCTTCTGGGCAAAGAGGATCGAATGGGCGGACGATACTTGGTAGACCATCACACGACCGTCTGCCTCTCCCCAGCTTCACCCTACAAAAATTCCCACAACCCCCTTGGAACGACAAGCCCTGAGGACTTTATGCGGTCATGGACACCGCGCCCGCACGTAATGGTTAGCGTGCTTGTGAGGCTGTGGCGCCGCTCGTCCACATTGCGATATAAAGCCGCGCGTCCAGCTCGCGTTGCGCCCCGCGGTCCCCATCCGGTCAGCCAGCCATGCACATCCCGTCCGCGATCCAAGTCTTGATCCTCCTCGTCTTCGTCGCTGTCGCCTGCGGCTCCAACCTGACGGCGCACTACGAGAGCAGTATCGCGCAGTTCATCCCCTTCGATCGGGTGGCGGGACGCTCGTTTTACAGGTTGGGTCTGGTCGAACGACAAGACGATACTTGCACTGTTGATTGCGGCAATGGTACGTAGGATTCCATACTACAGTACTAGGATGGAACTCTGATAATATAGCAGGGAAGTGCTGTGATACTGGTTTGCAATGCTGCTCTGGAGGCGGATGCTGTCCCGTAGGGTTTTATTGCACGGGTATTGGATGCTGCGTAAACGGCAAGGCGAGTTGCGCACGTCGGATCCGCTTTTAGTTCATTGACCGAACGTGGTTTCACAGGTTTGTAATGGACTTGCGCCTTGTCCTTCAGATCCTTCGCAAATCCTGTGCGCGGGAGGAGGCTGCTGCCGTGCGTGATGACTCCTGATCTGCAAAGGTTGTGTGGACGCGACGAGCTGATGGTAATACCTCTGTTGCAGCGCCGAACTTGGGATGCGCATCGCACGGCGGTGTGCACAGCTGCGATCCGATTGCAGGCGACCCAGACCCAAGCGCACCTGCCACGGCTACCGGTAGCATCTCTACCCCGAACTCATCGGCATCCTCTACATCGCCCGTCTTTACATCGACAGATATTGGCATAAGCAGCGGATCAACTGCTTCGACGCCGACTGACTCCAACGCTCCCGCACCGCCGTCGGTCACGACTTCCGCTAGTCCTTCATCAACAGCAGACCCGGCCACGACGCCGACGTTCACTCCAACTCCCGGGCGACCTGCAGCTCCTCCAGGCGCGTCGCTCACGAGCGTTCCGAACTCTGATCCGCGCATTATCTACTCTCCTCCGGAGGCGTGGCAGAGTATCCAAGAGAGTTCTTGTGACGGCGACAGCGTCAAGAGGAGCACGACCGTCGGGAGCAAGTTCTCATTCTCATTCAATGGTACGCACCGCCAATTTCTTGCAAGTGATAGCTCATGCTAATAGCTTCGTCGTAGGAACGTCGGTAGCGCTGCTGACTGCTACATCACTCGCGAGCGGCGTCTACCAAGTCGTGATCCAGGACGCCAACCTCCTACCTGAACGCTCGGTAGTCGTAGACGGATCGACATCGTCAGCGTCGAGTTGCTCTACCGGCTTTGCTACTACAGGCCTGGGCGATGGAATCCACACCATCACGGTAACGATCATGGGCGCCTCGCCACAGAGCGCCAGTCAGGGAACTGCTTTGGACTTCAACTCTATACAGTATGTCTCTCGTCTCCGCACTTGTAGATTCCTAATCTGATTCCTCTTGAGATTCTCTCCAGGAGGGCAGACCCAGGATGGCAGCGGCACCACTGGCAGCGGCACAGGAGATGCGTCGGGACTCGTATGGAGCCCATCTGTTTCCTCTATGTCGCTTGCATGCGCCGCGTTTTTCGCTATGGTCTGAGATGTGAGGTGATCCCATTGTAAGTTAGTGTTGCGATCTGATATGCAACCGACTACTGTAACGATATAATGGGTAATAAAGGAACCTTCAAATTGTACTGGCGACTTCATTGAGCATGCTGGAGTTTTGGAAAGTCTCATCTCGGACCGTTTCAAGGGCATCTAACAATATCGCGGACCTTGACCTGACGTCATTCGCAAGCGCCGGTCTCTTTCTGCCCACAACCATGTCCAAACCTCGCCCATCTCGGTGGCGGGCCCTTACAGCGGCAGTCTTCTGTCCTATATCTGTCCTGCTTGCAATTGGCAGTCTAACGGAATCCGTGTGTTCTTCTTTATCCACCGCGCTTGGTAAATCTTTGCACTGACTTGGCAAGTGGCGCGCAGTTCCTGGCTCGCGGGCATCGTACCCAAAGTCACACGATACACGGCTCCTCATAGCCTCCCAATGCTTCGTCTTCATCTTGAACTTCGTAGCATCGACGACGCTGGTGGTTCGCTTCCTCGCGACGAACGCGCGACGCAGTACACTCGTTACGGTGCTCTCACTCTGCACGTCGTTGACGCTGTCTATAATCTCGGGAGTCACATTCGGCCACGACCTCAGCCTACATGAATTATCTACAACGTTCTGGGTGGCGGTCGGCGGTGCCTGTAACGTCCTCGTCGCACTCGTCCTCCTGGTTTGGGAAGTTATCCGTACACGACGCTACCTCGTCCCTCTCACTCGCATCGCTGTCAAGCAGCGATCTCTTGTCATTACGTTCTATGTCTTCGTGATGTATCTCACTCTCGGCGCGATCATATTCAAGTTCGCGTCGAATCTCATGTGAGTTCGGTTCAACCTGTCTGGAGGATGAGATTACCAACATCGTCACAGCTATCTGGATGCTATCTTCTTCGTCATACAGTCTGTGCTCACGTGCGGCTTTGGCGATATTACACCTCCAAACCTTGGCTCTCGACTGGCGGCAATGTTATTCTTCCCGGTTGCCATCGTCTTCGTCGGTGCGTCTCCCCTGCCGCGTCAAGTTCTTCCTTCCCAGCTGACACTCTTACGTACAGGCGTCCTGATATCCGAAATACGCGAAACGCTGCTTACTACTGCCAAGCAAAAGTTCGTTCAAAAGGTGTCCGAGAAGACGTCGGATATGGGACCGGACGCTCACGAGAAGGCCGAACGCTCGGGACTGATACCGCGGCAACGGACTGGAGTTGACAAGGTCATGGAGGAGGGAAAATCTTACGAGGCGAACCTGAGGGAAGCCATTCGAGCTCTGCAGAAGGAGAACGCAAGAGATTATACTCACGAGGTATGAAGTTCATTGTTCGAGAGTTGTCCGTCGCTGATACAGATTCGAATGATAGCTCGTGTTTGCGTTCTCGCTGTTCTTCGTCTTCTGGTTGGTTCGTAACCTATTTTCCTTGTATCGTAGTGGTAGGAACTAAAGAGCTCCAGATTGGCGCCTTGGGCTTCAGCCGATTGGAAGGGTTCAATTACTTCATGTCGTACGTCCCTTAGGCTACAAAGAAGGTCATTCCCATGGTGCTCACGTTTCGCTAGGCTCTACTTCACGTTCATCGCGTTTTCGTCTATCGGCTACGGCGAGCTCTCACCAGAGGTACAGTCTGTTACTATGAACCCGCTTCTGACGCTTACCACGGCCATAGACATCCGGAGTGAGTGGAGGAGGCGCTCCAGCCTGAATAAAATAAACCTGATCAATCTCGCAGGGTCGCGCGTTCTACATCGGATGGGGCATGTTAGGAATCGTCTGCCTCACGATCCTCTTCTCCGGTAGGTCCTGGTGTACATGTCCATTCAGAAACTGATTCCATTCAAGTGATCTCTGATGCGTGGCTGAACAACATCAGTACGCCGTCTGTCGTGTCACGCAAGGAATGACTCTCACCCTTTGTATCAGATGGCGGTCTCCGCCGTTTCTTGTCCCATCGGATGCGAGTCTTCAAGAGACGTAAACGAGAGGAGGATGCTTCGAAGCCCGGGCCGAAGGCAACACCGTCGGAGAAGAAGCAGAAGAAGGAGGCCGAACCTGTCGCTAATATCGTGCGCGATCTTCGCGCCCACCTCAACGCGATGCTGCAGCAGGATCACACCAGTATGCGCACGCGGCTCAAAAAGCTATTTGACGAGCAGAGTAAAGTCGGGGTCTCGGGGGAAGAAGAGGAGAAGGAAGAGGTGGCTGAGCTGCACGACGCTATGCTCGACGACGACGATCAGACGGTAATGTTGCTGCTTTTGAAGCACTGTGACTGTGAGTGGCTCAGGAAGCTAGGGACCAATGCTAATGCAGGATCTTAGATCAATTGCAGAAGCTGGTCACGCACATCGATGATAACGAGGAACAGAAGAGTCGAGGACACGACGGTCGTCCTGGCTCCACACCGGACTCGAGAGAGCGCGGAATGTAGAATTGAATCCTGGTATAATACGTCGACTTTTTTTCTTGGTGGGGGAACGGGATGCAGCTCCGAGTCGGAGTTCGGGGATATATGTACTTCCAAACACTGCTCTGCCTCCCCCTTTTTGCTTGCGCGCAAGGATGTCCGGTCCCGCAAGTGTGGTGAGCCTCATGACAAAAATTATGCTTGTAAGTATATTGGCCATAGTTACCATCGTGCTCATGGCCCCCAGCGAATAGATGCGCTTCGCGCAGCCGGATATACCGAAGCGACCAACGTCGAACTCGCGAGACTTGCTGGCCATCTGGCATCTATTACCGCTCGCTACCAGCAACCTGAAGCTGTACTCAAGGTTCTGACTAGTCCACCGATATTCGACTGCCTGTATGATTACTGCACCGCTCGGACGCTCTGCTGTCTCGCACGCACATGCGTTGCCGCGCGGCAAGCGGTCGAGAACTACCTACGGCACGCGCTTAACGTCAACAAACTTCTCGCACGATTCTTTGGTAGTCTCGACGGCGCACGAGCGTTCCGTAACCTCCAGGCGCGCTACGAGTTCGTCGTCTCTGGGTCGCAGGCTCTCCAGCTCCTTGACCGGACCGTATATCCAAAATCCGACCTCGACATTTACGTATTTCCTCTTGATGGCGAAGCAGTGGGCCGGTGGCTCATAGACCAGGCTGGATATGAGTTCCTCGCAGTGTATAGCAACGAGGGCAGGACATTCGATCAGGCGGTCACTGCGCTGAGCCGCATTCTGGATAACAGCGAGCCTCTTGAATCTGGTGATCCCGACGACATCTACGGCGCGCCATCGGTGCGCGGTGTACTTCGCTTCGCGAAGCGTACAGCAAACAGCGACCTGTCTGTTCCTCTCGCCAAGGACAAGGCGCGGCTGGAGGTTCAGGTCATCGTCTCGCAGACAGCTCCTATCCACTCGGTTATCAGCTTCCACGCCAGCATGTCGCGCATATGCCTGCATAACTTTTACTGACGACAAAACAGCCATGTCGATGAACTTCATAACGTGGGACCGCGTGTACTCATTATACCCTCGCGCCACGCTGGAAGAACGCCGTGCCCTCGTGACGTTCGACAAGGGCGTCAGGTTCGAGGAGGCCATGCTCAAGTATACCTCGCGCGGATACCGCATCGAGACAATGCTGTTCAAAGAAGACACGACCGCCGGCGCCTTTGCGCTCGGTCCGCGCTGGGTCGGCGACGAACGCTGCTGGGTCGTCAAACTCGATACCACAGGCATCACACCGCCCGTTTACCCGCTGGATCCGGAGGTCAACAGCTGGAGGCTCGCGTACTGTAAACCAAATATTTATTACCGCCGCCTGACCCCCCGTTACACCCAAAATACATTACCGCCGGGTTAGGGTGACCGTTACTTTCGTTACCGCGGTATCACAAAATATGATTCCGAGAGTGCTTTCCGCCGGTTCGAGAGCACCCTAAGGCTACCAAGCACGTTCAGAAGCTCTGTATTACACGCTCCGGCCATTATTTTCAGTGCATTGCCGCGCAGCGCGCAAAAATCTTGTTATGTGGCCTTAGCCACCGTTTCGCGGCGTTACGCTCACTACCGCGGGACCTCCGTTACGCGTTGCAAATCGCGTTTATTGCCGCGAAGGGAGGGCACTGTTACGCGTTACGCGGTAA